>JAYKAV010002919.1:0-140815 GCA_035582835.1 Phoebastria nigripes
GCTCCGCGCCGCTCCGCGCTTTCCCCCCCCCCCATCTTCCGCGGTGTGGGCATCCCCGGGGGGAGCGATGCTCGTTGAAAGTTTGCGTGGGGAGCGGGCGGCAACGAAAAGAGGAGCCCGGGGGGGGAGGTGGAGGGGACCCATCGAAATCAGGGATGCGCTGCTACCGCGCATCCCCCCCCCCCGAACCGGGATACGCGCTCCGCCGGCGGGGCGCGGGTGCGGGAGCGGCACCGGGGATAGGAGGGGGGACATCGGGGCGGCAACGAAATCGCCGGGAGGCGAGGGTGGGGGGGGGCGCGCCCGTGTTTTTTCGTTCCCCACGGGGGCCCACTCCACGCCGGCAGGACCGGCGGCCACCGGAGCGGGGGGGGTCCCTCCGAGTCCCTCCCCGCTCCGGTGGCCGCCGGTCCTGCCGGCGTGGCAGGGGCCCATAGCCGCCTCCCTGCCCTGGTTGGGTTCCCGCATGCAGCGCTCGTCACGGCCACGTTAATTAAACTGTAATTAATCATCGCGTCCGGCCGCGATCGGCGCAATTACACTGATCAAACAGAAGTTAATAACGGCGCGGATCGCCCCCAGCTATCACTTTTGTGTGTCCCCCCCCACACTTCCACGCCATCACCAGCGGCGCCGGGAGGATGCGGCGGAGCCGGCGCGGAGCGAAACGCAGGTGCGGAGCCACCCATCGCCTCCGCGCTCCCCGGGCCGCCACGGTTGAACCGGCCTCGGTCCACGCTCCCACGCGGGACAGCGGCCGCGGCTCCCCCCCGGGACGTCCCGTCGGGGGGGACCCGGACCGGCTGCTGCCGACCGGGCCTTGCGGCGCGGCCTTCCCGCAATGATCGCAACCCGAGCCGGTAATTATTCCTCGCCTTTTAATTATTTATCCCCCCCCCCCATCCTCCAGCTAGGCGGAGGCAGGAGCGCGGTGAGACGCACCCGCGCTGGGGCCAAGCCCCGCTGCCCCTCTCGCCACCGGATTTCGGGTGATCCCACGGCGTTAAATACCCGCAGTGGCTGCGGAACCGTCTGCGAGGCCAGGCCGGGCGGCGAGGCACCGGGAGCGGGCGGCGGCGCGGACCGAGCCGGTACCCCCCCTTCCCGGGGCCGCTCCTGCGGCACGTCGAGGGGGGGGGCTCCGGGAGGATGCGGCTCTGCCCCGGCCCCCTCCGCCGTGCCCTTCCCCGGGCCGTGCGGCTGCCCCGGTGCTCGCAGATCTCCTCCGGAGCCCGGAGCGGCGGAGCCGGCCCGCGGCTCGCCCCGACGGCGGTGCGGCAGCGCGGAGCCCCGAGGCGGGGACCCGAGGCGGGGACCCGCTCCGGCCCCGCCGCTCCGGCCCCGCCGCTCCGGCCGCTCTCCCCGCCGGCGCCCCGCTCCTCGCAGCCGCCGTATCTTTAACAGTTGAATTGACTGCAGTTTTTGTCAGTTAATTAGGTTTAATTTACATAATTAGTACAGTATAAAGAGTATTGGGGATAATCAGGAGGTACGTCTCGCTTACTGTGTAAACACGGATTCGGAATTAAAAATCAGATGTAATTAAGGCGTGTGCGCGCGGCTTTTAATTGTAATGAATTTCTAATTAACGCTCAACGATCGCCGCACGCGAGAGCCGGGACGTTTGCGGGCTCCGCCGCCGCCCCGGGCGCCCTCCCGGGGCCCGCCGACCGGGCCGGGCTGCGCGGCCGCGGAAGGGGCGCGGAGGGGCGCGGAGGAGCGCGGCGGGGCCCCCTGGCCGCCGGGGAGGCGGCGGGCAGGGCGGTGCGCCCCGACGGGACCCCCCGCTCCCCGGGCCGGTGCCGGTGGCAGGCGAAGCCGGCGGATAATTTAGGTTAAAACTTAGGGAGCCGTGTCACGGGTGTATAAATAAATAATCACGCGGGGACGGCGGCGAAAGGCCTCTCTCTCCTGGAGGGCTGTGCCGAGATTGCCACATAAATCACGGCGGTCTAATTCAGTGGAAGTTTAATAAACGCCTCCTATTGGAAATGAATGTTCCCCATTTAACAGTTGTATCAGCACCATATAAAACCATGACCCCAATAAATTTAATTTTAGAGGCCGATCAATCCGGGCTTCTCTCTATCGATCCGCAGCGGCTTTGCGCCTTTACAGCCTCTTCCGCGGCCCTTCCCGGGGAGGCGGGGGAAGGAGCGTTTCGATTAGACTCTTTATTAGGAAAAGATTGCTCCGAGAGGCCTGAAAATTAAACGGTGACATTTTAATTACTGGACATTGACAAAGGGAGCGGGCGGTGGCTCTCTGCAGGCCGGGCACACTCCGCCTGACCCGGCGTGCTGAGCACCCGCGGAGGGCGGGCAGGGACGGGCAGCGACACGGCGGGGGGGAGGATCGGGACCCCCTGGGGCTCCTGCCGTGCGACCCCCGGGGAGCCCGCGGGGCCCTCTCGGTGCGTCCCGGGGCCCTTTCCAAGTGCCCTGGCCGTGCACGCCTGTCCCCCACACCCGGTACGTCCCCATTGTGCACCCCGGCTCTCCCACCGTGCACCCCCCTGTCTATGCACCCTGGTTCTCCCACCGTGCACCCCCCCGTCTATGGATCCCGGCTCTCCAACCGTGCACCCCCCCACTCTATGCACCCCAGCTCTCCCTCCATGTCCCCCCCTTCTGTGCACTCCATCAATCCCACTGTGCCCCCCCAGTCCCCCTGACACGCACCCTGGCCCTCCCCAACGTGCACCCCTTGATGTGCCTCAGGTTCCCCCCTGTCCAACCCCCCCACCTGCTGTCACCTTGTCCCCTGTCCCCCGACCCCCTAGCCCCCCCCATGGCAGTGCTGCCCGTCACCTTTCCGGCCACCCAAGCCCTCCTCGCGCCGTCCCTGCCGGCTCTAAATCTGCCTAATTTCCCTCGGCCGGAGTGGCTGTGGGGTGGCGGGGCTGCAGAGGACCGCAACATACACGATCGATAGACACGACTTTATTGATTAGGTTAAACCAGCGCCTTCCCGGAGATGGAGTGGGATGAGCTGAGGGCAGCAATTAACTCTGCCTTCGCCCCGCCAGGCCGTGCCGTGCCGGGGACAGCCGGGCACGGTGGCCCTCCAGGACAGAGCTGCACTCACCTGCGCGTGGGACCTGGCTGGCAGCTCCGTCTCTGCTGCAGAGAAGTTTTCCTCCTCCTGCCTGTAAAAGCCCCAGACATCCATTTGCCATTAAACATCTCCCGGGCTGACCAGCTACTTATAAACCTTGAACTTTCACTGCAGGACTCGGCGGCGAGAGCAGCCGCAGTGGGGTACCGGTGAAGCAGCAGCCGCTCCAGTAGCCGGTAAGGCTCAATCTATAAATCCTGTCCTTAGTGCACACTTGTAGTTTATGGCCATACCCTTTACTGAAGGTAAAGCAGCCCCAGGTCAGTGCAGCTCCTCGGCAGCCGCACCGCAGCGCTCCGGCTGCAGCTTCCCGCAGGGAAAGGCACAGACCTCTGAGCTTTGCTTTTCTTAAAGCACAACCTTCTTTTTATTCAATGTGACCAAAATATTTGAATATAGTTAGAGATTTTTTAAATTTTTTTTCCCTATTAAGACTTTCCCAGACCAGGCTGGGCAGCCCGGCGGTGCAACACTGGTGAGCTGGGGGAGCAGGATGAGGCCAGCAGGTTCAGGGGACGGTCCCCCCATGCCTCCAGATTTCTGCCCCACGGTGCCTGTGAGCCCCCCCAGCCTGAGGGGTCCCCCAGGGAAGGCTGAAGACAGGTTATCCTAAAATACCTGCTACAGCACAGGGCCTCACCATCATGAAATGGGCCCCAGCTCCCCCTCCCTGCCGGAGAGCCCCTCTGCTCCCCAGGGCCTGGCTCCCACTGCGGGGACATTGTGCCCACCGAGCTCTAGCATTTGGAGTGCGGGCTGGTTCCTGCCCGGTTCCCCACAGGGCACAGAGCAGCCTCAGGACAGCAGTGGGGCAGGGACTGGGCTGCGTGGGGCAGGAGTCACCCAGAAATAACCTCACATGGCTGAAGAGGGTCTCCTGAGCACCCTCCGGAGAAGCTGAGAGGCCAGAGCTGGTTCTTCTGCAGCTCTCAAAGAGCTGGGGGTCACCTGTGATGTGTTTAACTCAGCCCCGTCARCGTGCCGAGGCCTTCGTGGGCCAGCTCCGAGGCAGCTGAGCGAGGACGGGTCTCCTGGGGATGTTGTYGGGTCTCTTACGTGTTTATCTCTGCCGGTTGCACATCTTAACGGGAGCGGGAGGAAGAGCCTCTGCACAAAGATGCTTTGTCCCCAAGAGGCTGAGCAGCCTCAGAGTCCTTTGCAGGGAGCAGCGCGGGGGCCGCCTGCTTCAAACCCCTGYGGAGGTGAAGGATTTGCTGCTCCCATTCACTGCCCGAAGAGGCCGAGGGTGTTTTCTGTGTGCCCTGGACCCCTGCGCTGCAGGGAGCAGCAGAGCAGCCACCGACAGCTCCTCTCTGCACTGGGGAGCCCCGCTAGAGCGGAGCACTGGCTTGGGGTATCTCGGCTCTTGCAGCCCCCTGACCTGCCTCCTCCCTCCTCTTCCTCACCAGCCAAGGCTGCAGGCTCCCTGGGGGGGTCCCAGGTGCAGCTCCCGTGGGGCTGGATACTGATGGCCCCCCTGGGCTGTCCTGCCCAGAGGCAGCGCTGGGCAGAGGGAGCACAGTCGGAGCCAGAAAGCCGAGCGAGCCGTGTGTCTGCCCTGGCGGCATCACCCCCCTCCCACCCACAGCCGAAGTCCCTCTGTCACCAGCGGCTTCTGCCGTGGGCTCCCAGAGCCTTTGCTCTCCATCAGCGGATTTTGCTCCCTGCAGGACTAGGGAATTTTTTTTCCAGCTAAGACCCAAATTCCCAGGTTTTGCTTCAGACGTTGCCCACATGCTCCCTGCATCATAGAGGCGGATCCCTGCAGTCCATCCCTTTTCTGTCGATGCCTCCAGGTAAACTTTCCCTGCAGGACCACAAAGCTCTGCGAGGCAGGAAAACACATACGCCACTCCCAGGTTCAATCCTCCGGTTTGCTTATGCTCTCGGATATCAAAGGGATCAAATGAAGCTCCTAAGAGCTGTTTCTAGTGATTGCTCAGTTATTAATGTTAGCACATCGCTGGCCGCTGCCATCCCTGCTCGACAGACGTTAAGCCCAGGGAGAGGGACAGGTCAGGGACCACTCGTGCCCCCAAAGCTGCAGCCCGCTGCAATTCCCCATTTCTGGTTTCTTTGCCAGATGTATGCGTGCGTACACACACACACACACGCGCGCGCGCGCGCAGCTTTTCAGGCTGTTATTCGGAAAACAAAGACTGACACTTTGCCTTTGGAAAGCTGACAGCAGGATGTATTTGGCCACGGGATACAAGAAACAAAATATTTTCTAATTCTGTGCTGCGTTTAAGGGCAAACTACCCTGGGCTCATCTCACAGGATGGCCTGGCAAGGATCACAGGCAGGGAAAAGTGGAAAACATGGGAAGTTTTGGCACAGATGGGACATACCCAGTTTTTTCCAGAGCCTGTGAGCTCCCGCATACACATAGGAGATGGGCTCTATCGGTACCACCATGACTGAGGTTACAGGGAGAGGAGACAGAGCGGTGAGACTGGTGTGGGGCTGCTGGTGGAGTCCCTAAACGAGCTGGTGGGATGAAGAGTGGCACTGGGGGAGATGGGGGGGTCACTCAGCACATCTATAGCATCCACTGCTGAATTAATGCATTTGTTATGCACCCCACCATGCCATCTTCTGAGCAGGACTCAGCTGTATGCAGCTGTATTATAATATTGCTGCATTTTCTGCAAGCTTTTCAGCCAAGAAGTGCCCTGATTCAGACTCCAAAAAGTTGCAGCAAGAAGGAGGAGAGAGGAACAACGTCCCCAGGCAGCCCTGGCTCCAGCGCAGCTCCTGCCTGCGTGAAGAGCAGCACTGCTGAGCCCCTTCGCAGCACCCAGCGCTTCCAGCCCTGCCTGGCAGCCGGGAAAAATCTCCCTGCCTGTTCGTTTCCCATCCCCGCAGCAGGTTTCGGGGCCGGGATGACGTTACACGCAAGGCTGGTGGCAGAGCCCGGGGCTGGGCTCGCAGCGGCACGTTTCACATGTCTTGGCAATCTCAAAGTCACCTCTGCGTGCACACAGCCCCCGCGCCGAGGCAGGATTTCCTAAACCCAAATGCAGGGCAGCAGACCCCGCTTCGTCGTGCTGCTTGCAGCGCTGCACCCCAGGGGGACCCCTTCAGCTGGGTTTGGGGGGGACCCTGCACCGCATCGGGGTGCCCCACGCCAGGCTCACCCCGGCTCCCGCTGCCCCGCACGGCACAGACATGGGGTCGGCACACACTTGCTGCAGGGAGAGGAGCCTGGGCTGGGTGCAGACCTGCTGGGAAGCTGCTTGACGTGGGTGGGGGCACCCAGCAGAGCTAAATCTGCCCAGATCCTGGCCCAATTTTATTGCTTTCCCTCCTTCCCCTTACWTTTGCCCCTTGGTGCTGATGGGTGATGGCGAGAATCCGGCTGAATTGCTTGAATTGAGCTCTGTGGGCACCTGGGGTTTGCACATGCATGTGCAAAGCAGGGCCAGGACACGGGTTGGAAGGGGAGAGCGAGGTGTTGTGCYGGGGAGACCCCAGTAGCCCCATACAGCAGCACAGACTGGGCTGCGGGGTCCAGACCTCCCATGGGGATCCACCACCCAGAGCCACCATCTCCAAGGCAGGAGGTGGCAGTTCGGGGAGGCCCGACCTCRCTGCCGCTCGACACTCGGGGTGGCAGCAAGCGTGCCGAAGAGGAGCCGGGTTTTCCCCAAATTGCCCGCTCCGCTCTCCCATCCAGCCCTAATCCCCCCCCAAAACGGCGTTAACCCGGYGCTGGGAGCGGAGCGGGGCAGAAGTGGTGCCGCCGAGCAGACCCCCGGCTGCACCGAATTCAAGGACTTGGGGAAGGAAAGATGACAGAGGCCCCAAACTTCCCCCATGATTGCTGGATTGATTAAGTATACTGATGAAGACAGCAAGGTTAATACGCATGCCAGTGAATTATAACTCTGTCAGCCTGTTAGCCAGGAGATTTTTCACGTTTCCATCAGCTGGCATCCCGCACAGATTTTCAGGGTGACGTCTTCCCCTCCCGACCTCCCTGCCAGGGAAAGCGAGAGGAAAAGCCTTGGTTTTACTGACTTTTTAACTAAATCCGAGAGAGAGACTTTTTATCCAGAGAAAGCTAATGCAAACTGTTAGAGATAAATAAATGGAAGAGCTGCCTACAGTCTGGTTGGCTCACAGGGAAGAAATTTGTCTCACTTTAGAAAAAGGACCTGAAGGTATGGGGGCCATTGACTCATTCATTGTACTGTTATCTGCCAGGGAGGTTGTGACATCAGAGCAATTAAGACAAACTTCAGTCTATAAGTTCATGCCTGCAACCTCTATACTTCAAAAGAAGACAAACTATCCCTCCAAGGAAGGAAACAAAGTCTTTTCCAGGCTGCTTCCAAAGTAACATTTTGGATTTGCAGTGGTTCAGGAGGAATTTTTCACCGCATGGGTTTTTTTAAGCTGCTGGTATATAATAAACTACCTGAGCTTTTTTTTTTTTTTAGCAAAAGTTTATTTCTAATGCAAAAACAAGCAAACAAAAGCCCCAACCTCCTCCCCCACCCAAGTCACACACACCAACTCTGCCTTTCATGGTCCTCCTCTCTTCTGTATTTGTTTTTTTAATAAGCATCTTAACACAAGGACTGATTAAACGTGTGTCAGTCTGTTGTGGAAACGTTCACAGAAACTGCAGGAGTAACAAATACACAGCAGAGACATTGCAATCGTTCTTCTTTCCTTTACGGTAACAGCAAACCTGGGAGCCTTTGCTTGACACAGCTGCACCCATTGCGCAGCGACTCCGACGTAAGAAAATAAGCGATCAAGGTAGAGCCGAGAAAGGCAAGACGCTTCCATACAAGCCACAAACTGCTGCGATAAGAAGTAAAACCCTGCAGCCTGTTCTCTGGCCACGAGGGCAAATGGCACAGCACAGCTTGGGCCCCTCTGCGCAGGCTCTCTTCCCCCCACAAGCTCGTGGGATGCTGCGCAAGCCTGCGCCGTGGCCCTCAGCTTCCTCGTCCGGCGTGGGCAGAACCTCACACCCTCTGTGCTGCTGCTGTTTGCAAACTCCCCGCTCCCGGGGCTGCTCTCCCTTTGCAGCCAGAGGCTGACGGCCCATCTCGGCCGTGCACGGCTCTGGGGCTGCCAGCTCTGGCTGGTGCTCACCCAGCGGCACCCCTACTCCCTRCTTAGGAGAGCGCTGTCCTCTTTCACCTCACCTTTTTCCACCTCAGCAAAACCTTTCTGCGTTTACGGAGCAGCCTGCAGTGCCTGAGCGTGGATGCTCTTTGCACACACCAGCGTGTTGTGTTTGTCTCTCCTGCTTGGCCCTCCCAGCAAACCCGAGCCGCAGCAGCGGGCGCCTGGGAGCAGAGAGAGGCACCGCCGGTTATTTGATAGTGTGATGCTGATCTACCTGCCATGCTTTTACTCTGGAAGGGCAATCCCTTGCCTCCTCGCAGAATGGGCAAGTCCAGATACTTCTTTTTTGTTTGTTTGCTTTTGTTTTACATTTAAAACCAGCATTTTGTGGATATCTGCACTCAAAGGCAGCCAACAACTCCTTACGAAACCCTCTGAACACTCAGTGTGTCATTCGTACAATAGCAAAAGACTGACAGTTAAAAAATACTCTGGAGCCAGGAAATATACAATACATTCAATAACAAAAAATATAGATATAAAATACTTGCTTTAAGGCTGTGTACAGTTTAACTGAAGATAATCTGAGGACAATAAATTGCTCAGCAACAAAAGAAATGTGGGAAGAAAATTCCTTAATGTGGTGGTGAAGGAAAGGCAGCAACAAATATCCTGAAAGATTTTTGTTGATGCTTCTAGAAAATATTTTTAGTAAAATATGATCCGGAGAGACTGAGAGTCCAAAGCGCAGGGCTGGTGCTGCTAGTCCGGGGTGAGCTGTTGTCTTGTGCCTTGCTGTGAGCCTGTCCAGCTCACTGTGGTCCTTGGGTYGATCGCCGTTCCTCAAGCATCCTGCACACCCACATGGACACAACTTCTGCATTCCCATCATTGTACTGCATGATGAATGGGTGGCCCTGGAAAGCAGGATAGGCAGAGTTAGCCAAGATAAACACAACCCTTCCCGTGAAAACCCAAAAAGGTTTGGGTTTTTAAATTTTTTTTTTTTTTTTTAAAATACATTGGAACATTCTGTGGTTACAGTCATAAAAATGCAATAAACCAGTGACTCAAACCAGTGAACTTCCTCTTGGATCCGTATTATCCAGGTACATTGTGCATGCAGAGAAGGGAGGGCTGGGGGAACCCAGACTTAGCCTGGCACTCTTTGAAAATACTGATTTTTTTTTTTTTTTTTTTTTTTATTTTTTTTTTTTTTTTTTTTTAATGTTTGATTAGCTCATTGTGTTTTGAACCAGCTCCTTTCTAGGATGGCCTGCCAGGCTGTTCAACTTCTAAATGACGTTTTGGTAAAAAGATATTCTGACAAAAACACTGATCTACTCGTCTGCTTGTAAAGGTCTGTGATCYGTTAATTTTGAAGTTTCTCTCTTTAATAGCCTCCTTGTGCACCTCTTTCACATGTATTAACCTAATACTCCCCTTTGTCRAAAGGAAAGCGTAAGGGCAGTCTGTGTTCACAACCCGAACCACTTCGTTTGCGGGGCAGAGACTGAACTGTGCCACTCGACGTGTGAAAACACGCAGCTGTATGAACACCACATTCACTTATATTTGCRTCCTTGACTTTTATCAGTGGAAACCTTATGCCTTACCCTGTGTACAGGCATCCCTTAAATGGATGGTCCTACAAATTACCTAGGAAAAATACAATATCCCTGCAAGTGTTAAATTCCTCTTGTTACTTGGTCATCGAGCTCTGTGCCTGCAGATGCAGCAGGACCAGGCGCCAGGCTCTGCAGCACTCACAGCGTCCATACGGAGAGGCATTTGTCCATGCACATACRTGCTAGTACACGTCATTTGGAGTGATCAGTTGATACGGAAATGAAAATATCACATAAGTATAACTGAAACAGGTCTTCGTGAGAAGCTACTGTGAGAATTAAGTATGACGGAAAGAGGGGTAACTATAAAATATTCTYGGCCATGAATTATATGGCTACTGCAGACACTGGAAGACTGTGTCTTAGACACCTTGGAAAATCAGAACAGCATCTCAGGATGAAACAAAAATATGGCCTGCAATTTCAGCAGCCAGCTTAGGCAGCTCATGTCTCAATCTGGCCACATTCCTAGAGATGGGAACATGCCATCTTCAGATGAATCTCAAATGAAGTATAAAAATCCACAGGAAACCGAGTACCGCAATTACATAAATGACTGAAAGAAAGCAATCGCCAGGAGAAACCATCACAGATGATGAAAACCTCTACTCCAAATCACTCAAAAGCAGCTCAGTTTTTGCAACACTAAACTTCATAGCTCTTGCAAACAACGCCTGAAAGTAATCAGAGTAGATCTGCCGGGGAGCCTTTGGGGAGGGTGACGTACGTGTGGGAATTACCAGCAYGCACAGCCCGACACCAGCCGCAGCGGTGAACGACGGCAATCGGCACACGGAGAGYGAGCGCGGGTCTGACGCCGGGCCCAGGAAGCCTGGTGGTCGGCTGGGTTACGATGGCACCGAGTGGAGCAATGAAGCAGCACCAGGCTAAACAAAGCACAATAAATCCTCGCAGCATTAGCTCGAAGCAATAAAACATTCTGCAGGGCCAGGGCCAGCAAACGCAGGGGCCACAGGAATAAAATATGCCATTATCTACAAGAATTATGGAGGAAGCGTGAGATGCTGTTACTTCAACTCTTTGGGATGGCTGCAATCTCAGCTAAAACTTTTTAGGGAGAAGTCTGAGATGTGGAGAGCCCATCTTACTGGGACCAGCTCAGTTGCTTTCCCAGTTAACCTCGTAGAGGAAAGACGGAAGGAGCACTCTGGTGGAGTGACTTAGTCGAGCAAGAGGTCCACCACCCGGAGAACATGACACACAGACTGCGCCATGAAGACTTACAAATGTCTCAAGTGTTTTATTTCACCATGCTGGCTTTAGCTGCCCTGAACGCTGCCTGACAGCCCTGGGCCTGAGTTTCTTTGCAGCACAGGCTCCAGCCAGCCACAACCCCAAGACTTGGCAGAATGGCAGCTTTCCCCTCTGTGCACGCATCTGTGGGATGCTGGCTGCACCTCCACGGGCTTCTGGCAAAGGCAATGCAAGGAAGGGGCAATGTAAGAGGCATCGTGACCCAAGCCTGCACACATGGAGCATCCTCCATCTCAGCAACTTCCCAGCACCCAACATCTCAGCTTGAAAAGGGTCCTGGTCCAGCGGCAGGAAAGACGCTGCCGCGCTGCTGTGGAGGTGCCGATGAGCTCTGCCACCTTGTGTTTTAAGCTCAGAGAAGAAAACCAACACATAGCAATCTCCATGCCGGTAGCATCCCCAAACGGGCAGCTACAGGTCCCTGTAGCCCACAGAGCTAGCACATTACTTGGTCTTTATTTCCTCTCACATTGCAATCTCTGCTGTACTCTCCTGGTAGGGAAAACTGCAAATGCGGCTCCTTCACCATGAAGATGGAGGAACACCACAGTAAGAGGCAAGACAGAGCTAATAAACACATAAAGGTGAACTCATCAATAGTTGTTGGGAGCCAGTTCTCATTTCCATTCATCTCAAAGGACTAATTCCCACAATTAAACTAGTGAGAGTTGAGGTGGTACAGCCCACAGACTTGAGACAAGAGGTGTATTAAGAGGAAAGGATAAGATTAAAAAAAGGTGAGGAAGAGACCCAGAAAGTGGGGGTAAAAAAGGAGAAGCAAGTTTGCCTGTAAGCTAATAAAGAGCTGGGAGGTGGTAGGAGACACAGCTGCACCAGTCAGGACATTCAGTGGCTTAATCTCCCAGCTATGAAACAGATCTTCCTTTGGAACTACTTAAACGAAACTTTTCCCCATCCATTCATCACAGTAGAGTGTAAGAGACTGCACAGGTTTATGCCGTGAACCACACTACAAGCATGGCCAGATGCTGGTGGCGAGAAAATAGTTTAATTTAAACAACCGTACCCCCATCACCTCCCAACAAACCTCACTGCTGATCATCAGTGAGTATATGAATAATTTCAACAACTGCAGCATAGCTGCGAGAGCAAACCCCATGATGTCAAAAGGTCCGTTACGATCTGCCACTGCAAGAACTACACCGTAGGCAGAGCTGGTGACTGGCTGTGCAAGATGGAACAGGACCGGTCATACCCCACACGTGTTTCCTCTCCAGCGTTCATTCATTGCCCTGCAATGTCTATTGCAGCAACAGTCGGTATTTCAGCCTGGACAGGGAGAAGTTGCACTCATGGTTTTCCTCTCCAGTATCAGCCTGACCTGGTCGTGCTGGTGGTCTCCACTCCTTCTTGGATTTCTTTATTTACCAGATGCACACAACAGACAGCCTTTGGAAACGCCCTACATTCGCACTGCAGGCTCTAACCCGATGGCTGCCCTGCTTCTTCCCCCAAGGAAAGCTTCAGCCTGCTCAGTCTATAACTCAAACTTGAAATAGGGAAAAAAAACCCCATGCCAAAAGTCTACAGAATCTAAAAGACACCACAGTGACTAGGGTGAAGCTACAACAGACACGKCATGGTTGCAGTCTGAAGAAAGCTCATGAGTTTTTCTATGTAAAACTCCTTTTGTGTGAAAGCCCGCGTAAGTGTGGATGCGCACATCCCACAGAAAACAACCACCGAGGTGCCAAAGTCTGCAGATACAAGATCACCTGACTCCTGCAAACTGGAGGCTGCAGCGTGACTCTCGTGTGATTACAGGTTTCCAAAGCAAAGTCAGTTCAAAGAACTTGCTTTCCCCTTCTCAGATTTGTCAGTGCTTCCCACCAGGCTCGAGCTGCAAGCCCTTAATTTTATCTCCAGGCCTTTGAAATTGCGGGCAGCTGCTACCTGCCATTGCAATCGACCTTTCCGAGTTTGCTCTTTGTAACTGCTACGGAAATAGATGTTTTCCCCCAATATTCAAATTTTTGAAGCAAATTGCTTCCTTTCAGCCTTTCTTAGCTGTAGACAGCAACTTTAAATTTGTCAGAGAGCTCTGAATTTCCCATCCAGGCCTATGCATGTGTGCTCGCAGTCAGTTGTTGCTTGGAAAATGGTCCACCAAGGAAGAAGAACATATCCAGAGGTACCAGAGTCCATTCCAGAGCTTTGAGGATGGCAGCGGACAGTTCAGTGCTACCAAGRGAAGATGGATGATCTTAAAATGATGCACTTAAGTACACAGATGCTTGCGGCACTCAGCATACAGACAATGTCTTTTTCCTTCCAACACCCAGCTATTAGAAATCTTTAGCCTTGGTCTTGAATGTCTAACATCAGGAACAACACTAAAGAAAGACTTCACCCTCTTTTTTTTACCTCCTACTCCAGACATCCCACGTATGTTTGGGTTTCGCTGTTTTACTAAACAAATTCAATCTGAATTATTCCTGTTTTTACTTGATTCCTACGGATGAAAAAATTCCAGAGAGGGCATAATCGAGAACCCAGAGACAGGAATCCTGGAGTTTATTCCCAAGCTGCTACATACTTTCCAGCATGACCTTCACAAAGCGGCTTAATCTCCCTCATCCTCAGGGTTAAAAAGGGAATAAATGATTCTGCTCTCCCATGAGAGTGCTGTGAGAATCAGTGCAAGTGTGTTTTGCTCAGCAATTCGATATTTTTGGGTGCAGAAGGTGCAAGAGTAAGGTTTAGGATATTTTTTCAGTTGGAAGGGACCTACAATGATCACCTAGTCCAACTGCAAGGTAAGTGCTTATCATAAGCAAGACAGCCTAGAAGTAGCTGTCTCGCCTCTTAAACAAAACAACAGTCAAGGACACCAGTGAGAACTAGGGAAAAACCAGCAAGAGCCCACAGACAAGGAAGAGCAGATGCATTGGGGCAATTAAAAAACAGCTATTAAAGCCAGTCTGCTTCTCCCATGAATCTCCTTTACGATGGAGAGACTCCCTGCAGAGGAAGACATCTCACACCCAGTATATCCTTGCATTTAAGCTACTCACAACACGCAAAGGGAAATTGCAGGCTATGTAAGGTTGAAAACGTCAGCTAGCCATGCTGTTCACCCTATTTGCTTTGTTTTGTGAGGGTATTCCATTGAAGCCTGGGGTTTTACACACTCACTTTTCTCACTAGGAATAAGTTTAACTTGAAACTGCTGTTTAGATTTTCCTTGGTTTTAGACTATATTGCTCTAAGGAGGATTTTTCTCAAGCTGAAGGGATGTTTTTACCGGAAGCTGTTTTTCAGAATCTGGTGGTTGGTTTTTTTGGGTTTTTTGTTTGTTTGTTTTGGGTTTTTTATTTTTTGTTTTTTGTTCGTTTGTTTTTTAATAGGGAATGGGAAAACAGAGATTTCCACCAAAGCTAAGACTACAGTGTCAGTGGCACCTGTCTTTGCAAATCTTGGTGGACAGCCCATGGCATGTTCAGGTCAGGCACCGAGAGCAAGGAGGTCACAAGCGGCACAAGGATGTACAATGTCCACGGACAGCCTGTGCTGAAGCCTATGCCAAAACCACTTTGCTTCTTCTAATACCTGACCTCGCTAGACCACACCTCGCTCAGCAGCATCTTGCCTGCTGCAGTCATGCCTGCAACTGCAATAAAAACATACATCAAAGAGCAATACAGAATTGTGGACAATGCACGACTCCATCAAACTTGCCTTTGCTTACAGCAACATTTAAGTGAAAATGCAGTACAAACTACGTGAGAGGGACGTGCAGTTGGCTTAGCATCCAAAAATGTCTCAGGGAAAACATTTCAGATTTCCTCCAAAGTCTCCAACCACCGCATTTGCACCAGCAGCAGTCTCCTCTGCTCTTCGCAACTTCTTCACAAAGTCACCCCGACGGGTTCTCCGCATTTTGCCACTATTCAGCATCTAGTCCCCCATTCCCCGCTTTTCAAGCAGCCAGAGTACTGCAACCGTTAACTCCTGCAGTCCAAAACATGTACATCTCAGAAAGCAGTGCCTTCAACTGGAGATATCTTTGGAAGGGAGAGTGGAGAGAAGGGGCAAGGAGATTAGACAGGGAAGGAAGGAAGGGACAAAGGGAAAAAACCCAGGTAAAAATCAAAACTGCTAAAGGAGAAATGCAGCTGCACCCTCCAGGTTTAGTGCATGCCCAGGCTGCGGGATGGGGCTGCGATAAACTGTCAGCTGAAGAAAGAAAAAAATGAAAGTCACAACAGCTTGGACACTATTAATAAATTCTGGTCACTGAGTGTTTCAGCCACAAATAAAAGTCCCAGCCCTGACTTAAACAGTGAGCAATATGTTCTAAAACAAACAAACACAAGCAACCTGCTGTACTTAAATATTACCATATAGATTTATTTTGCTTTGCAAGGTAACTCTGAAGAAAGTTAAATGCGTGGAAGCTTGAAATGTGTTTTCTGTTGCAGCGGCTGGTTTCTCACTGCCCTGGTGAGATGACACTCTGCTTGATGTGACACGCATACCTTTTTTGCAGCATCCATCCATCCTTTTTTTTGATGCAGGAAAGTTAGCTGGCTTCCAGCACAGATCAGTCCTGCACTCACATCCCCCTGGGCAGCAGCAGAGTCGGGGTGCTGAGCTGTACCCAGCTCTCCCACTCCAACAGCACATTAACATCAGCAGAGAGCACAGCTTTTTTACACTGGCACCTACGTCCACTGTGAATTAGCAAATAACAGACTGATATTAAACCTTCCTCAGTAAAACCACTGTAATGGAGACTCTGCTCATGCCCCACCAGTGATGGTTCAGCCAACATCTGAGTCTCAGTAACGTGCAAGAGCTCACCACAACACTGACAGGTGTAATCACGGAGGGAAGCATGACACCAAGAAAAGAGATGCTCATGAGAGGAGCCCAAAGGTATCACGGGACGTCCCCATGACAGAGCTGATCCCATCCCCGTGCATTTCACGTTTGCTCAGACTTCTGCGCACGTTCATTACAAAGCACTAACTACCTCCTTGCCAATTCTTAAATACTGAGCCTCAAAAATACCTGGCAATCAGTATGTCCAGCAGACCCAAGCTGAAAAGCAACCACCAAGCAGCTCCCCATGCCTGCCTTACCCTGGCTGGGGGTCTGGCTTGGTAAGACACACAGCGATTTCTGCAGCCGAGGGGAAGCGGCCACTGGCAAGCGCACAGCAGCTTAGAGCCGAAAAGGTCAGGCAGGACGGGGCCAGGGATAGCCCCAGAGTGAGTGTCAGCCAGCCTAATTTTATGTGTCAACTCTGAAAATTAGATAAACAATGACAAACCAGGCTTTTTAAATGAACTTGTCTCATCTCGTTCTCTTGATAAAGGGTACATTTCTCAAGTTGCAGTGTCCCACTAGACAGGTTAACTCTTTCAAAGGGGAGCGTCTCACGGAGGGTGATGTAAATGATTTAAATATCTGACATGAAATTAAAAGGGCAGTGCCCCCCTGAACACACAGCCCTGGTAATTCAAACTCATTGCTCACAAACCATCAATCATTTAGCCCAGTCAATTAAATTGCCATTATTCAAGGGTAAAAGTTCTGTAATTTTACCTACCCTTAAAATTCAGCAATTTGCTTTCATGGCCTTCTCCTCTGGCCTGAGAAATCTTCGTTTCTGATATTAACCCACCCAGAGCTTATTGCAACAGACTTCACATCGCATCCTTGGCAGGACTGCAGACCCATGGGCCTTTTGCAGCACCAGGTGCCCACGTGCAGCTCTGCTCCGGACCTACTCGCTGGCATTGCTGGTATGAGCGAGGGTGACCTGTCCAGGGGAGACGAAAGTCCCCCTGGGACACAGCCCTAATACAAGGCCTGTGCATCACCCACAGCCCCAAATCTGGGCTACCTGAATCCTTTTGGCTATTTAACCTAATGCATACGTAACAGTTTACACTGCCTCTCATACACAAGTCCAAGGAAGATGAAAGCTTCACTGTGCTACAAGAGACTACCCCATAAATAGCCTTCTCTGCCACTGACTCGCAGTGTTTGGATAGCACCAAGGAGGTTTAGGCCAATGCTGAGGCTCCTAAACACTGCCAAAGGACAGGCAGACAATCCATAACATCCCTTAAGCAATGCTTCTGTGATTTCAGAGGACTTTCCAGGCACAAAACAAGTGAGTGTTTATTGTGAGACTGGTTTAAAGGGTCCATGAAATAGGCAGCTACTGACCTCAGCCAGGATGGCAACAAAGTACATTCCCCAACATGAAATACTGGTCAGTCACCAATTTCCTTGTAAATTTGCAAAAAATTACAAGGTGGTGTTTTCTGGCGCAGAAGACATGAGGGGGACGGGGAGGACACGGACAGGAACCTTAATGCCAAATGGTGCTCAATGATATTGCCCTTTTTTTGACAGTGCATCCAGATCTAACCCACATCATCATCTCCTTATATTTTTTTCACTGGGGCAGTGAGAGGTTAATTGGGGAGGTCAGCACGACCTGCTCCCAGCTCTCCTGGATAATGTGCCAGGGTCAGTGCTGGCTCACTGCATTGCCCTGGTGGGAAGTGCCCAGGGGCACCCGAGCCTACAGACCAGCATGGAGAGCTGCATCGCTGCAGGAGGACGTGAAGGTTAAGGGGAGGAACCTGGGAACACCATCCCGCATCTAAGGGGTGGCTGTGGCCTGAGCTCAGATTGCACAGGCAGATGAGCAGCGCCRTGGCCTTCCTGCCCATGCCGCAGCCAGGCTGGAGGGGCTGTGCTTACTGCCAGGATCGCAGCCAGGTGCCCCGATGGCACCACCTCGGCATCTCCTACTGCTCTGGTGGCTGCAAAAGCAGCGGTGAGTTCCTGGGGCACTGCCCTCTCTTCCTCTTTTCTCCTCCATGGCAAGAGCAGCTGAGCCCTGACTTTCAATCCTGCACGGCCAAGGCCAGCGCCGGCTGCGCCATCGAGGCACCATGTGCCATACTACTCACAAGGTCTGGTGGAGCACTACCGCTGCTCCAATGCCGTGGGCAGGAGAACCGGCAGAGCCAACACAGGCTACAGCCGCTGCCGCAAATGCTTGGGGGCTGCCTGTTGACATGCTGAAAGCCCGTCTCCCCTGCAGCCTGGAGCGAGCTGCAAAGACAGACATTAACGTAAACCCTATGAATACAGAGGAGGAAGGAGGGACACCATTAGAGGGACCAAGGTCTTATGTTAATGACTACATGACACCCAAATGTAACCACAACACCTAGCCAATTAGAAATGGCAATAAAAGACTTCATGCTTACACAAGGTATGTTAGGAAATAAGCAGCGTTGCTGTTGGTTGCAACAGTGCCATCCTTTTAATGTTCTCTTTTACAGGAATTCTCCCAGACTGTGCAGTTAAAGGACTGTGCTCCATTTATTACAAAGAAGCACAGACAAATTATGCATTTCATTTAAAAATTTGAATTCAGCATAACAAAAACCATAATAAAAAGATCCCAACTGTTGCAGACACAGACTATCAAGACGATGGCAGTGCCCTTAGACAGCATTTCAAATACAGTTTATTAGCGTGTGATATGAAAAGGGTATTTTTATTGCATGATATAATGCAATGGGACCTTGGGCGCTCTGCAGAAGGACCTTGCACTCAGAAGTGTAATGAACCCATAGTCCAAAAAACATTATACTGTACATTAACCTATCATTAATGGCACATTAGGGCTAGGGGCATTGCACGCTTGCTGGTCAGGGCTCCATCAGGACAGTATGGAGGAAACCACAGTCTTCACAGGCTTAAAACAAATAGAGAAAATAAATATTACTGATGGCTACAGGCTGCTTTAAGGGAAGCTCACTCTCCGCTTAACATGCAATTTTGATGCCATTTTTTAAAGAGGGGGAGGGAGAAGACAATGCAGCAGTTTATTAGGCAATATTAGGAATGGCATGTCACTGCTTTGCAGCATTGAATGTCTCCGTGATGCATCAGATGCATCAACACAGAGCTTTTCCTGCACAAAACATGGCACCTCTGAGCACTGGGGCACCTTTTAAGAATAAAATGAAAACTGGAAACCTGCTCCCCTTCCCTGCCATTCCCTAATCCCCGACAACACTGGTAAGGCTTCCCTGACAGTAGGAGTTGAGACCTAGGAAAGGCATCCTCTGACCCAGCTCTGCACAGCCCCATCGCGGTCCGCAGGACACCTGGGACCTGTCTGTTTGCATCTGCACCCATTTCCACCTCACACCACCACATCTGAGAGCCGTTTGGCAGAACTCCAGCCCGTGTCTACAGCAACCCAGCGCAAAACGTGACCAAATTGTGACACTTGTTATGCTCCTGAATCAGTTGGGATGTCCCATACCTTCCTCCACTGGAGGTGCCCTCTTCGTTCAAAGGCAAGCTTGATCAGATGGCCACAGTGCAAACGTTAAATCAGAAAAGGCTGGCAACTTATCCCTAGCTGGCTGAAGGAGCGCAAGCCCTGCAATTCTGGAAAATAAGAACTTGGCTGTAGAACAGCGCACCACAGTTATCATCCCAGCTAGTTCTCCGATTGCCACCGATGCGTCTATGCTATTTACAGCTCTTGTAATTAACTGAGGGCACATGCTCGAGAGCAAATTCCTGCCCATTCACATGTTTATGGGAACACAAGTCGGACCTCCAAAAGGACAAATACAAACCTCAGCTCTGGAGCTGGACTATCTCCCCAGGACACCTGGAGACATGAAGTGCTTCAGYAACCCAAAACACCCCAGACTGACCCTGTATCCCCCTCTAGTGACCTCAGCACGTATAAGATTTCATCACTCTACCACTGCCTCCAGTAGTGGAGAATTTTACATCTAGAACTCCTGCCTCCAAGGACAAGCCAAACTAAATGCTGTTCTAATTATCTGTGCTAGCTATCCACAAGGCCGATTTCTGCTCCCACAGCCAGGAATAGCAGCAAGGAATCCTCAGGCCAATACTCTATTGCTGACTCCCAAAACATTGTTAATTCACAGGCACAGAAGGTGTCAGAGTCCTCCTCAGGGCTGCTCCATGCAGCAGGCTTCCCTCCATTGCTTGCTTCTAAGGCTTGAGTGGGGTAAAAAATCCAAAGGCTTCAGACACTCGTATTGATCCAAGGAGACACAGAATATATACAGGGGTGAAAAGAGCTTGCAAGACACTATTTAAGTGTGATCTGGCTGTTGCATCTCTTGTTTTACTTTTGCAATTTTAGGATGTGTTTTGACCATGGGAGGTAACCCTTTAAAGAAAAGGGTGAGTGCCTGAAGTGCTTGGAACAGCAGTGACTGGGAGGCTTAGCATGTGTGGCTAGAAAGCATGCCTCCGGTGTCCCAAAGCTCCAGCAAGGTCAACCCTTGCTTTGAGAGACACTCTCCTCCAGAAATGAAGCCTCCTTGCCTCTTCTATGAGGCACCTGCAGCAATAGGACTGCATATGTCAAATCACAGCAAGTTTAACCATAAGTACCAGCTTTTCCTATGTACTTGCATGGCTGTGTTTGATCTGGGACCAAGCGTTTACTGGCCCAGTCCTCTCTCCCAGTTCCTATCCTCAGAATAATGACTATTCAGGGCAAGGACTGCATCTCGCTGTGCTTGGTGAGGAATTCAGCATCCCTGAGAGCCTGTTCTCGGCTGGCTRCTAGAGTGAAATCTCCCATAGCAGGGGCCAAAGACACAGTGCTTCAATAGATCTGCAGAAGCCTGCAAAGCTGTGGGTGGCACAGGCAGGCCGAGGGCACAGGGACTCCAAGAGTCAGAAGACAAAAGCACCCAGAAGGTAATGTTTTCACAAAATTTCCCACCCCCGTGAGGACATCACCTGTAGCTTCTGCCAGCTCAGAGAGCAGAAAGGATCGATTTGTCGAGAGAACGGTGAGGGTAGCAAAGAGGGCCAGAAACCTGCATCGATCGGTGGCGTTTTCTGGGCGGAGATGAAGCAGGGACAAGAACACATCCATAAGCAAAATCAAGTATCATTAGTCTCCTTGAAGTTTCTGCTCTCTTTCCTCATTCCTTATTCTGTGCAGCTAACAGCACAGCCCCAGCCTGCTAAATAGTTCCACGCAGAGTGTCGGGAAGTGGTGAGTTTTGTTTGTTGCATGGCCTCCCTAACATACACTGTAATTAAAATGTTGATTACTAAACAGTTTAAATATGTGACAGACAATGCAGTTAAAGCCTACAGTTAGGTCAATATGTGATTTAGATTTGCCATTTAAAAACTCTCATTTAAATTTTGCATACATTAATCACTACCATACTTCAATGTTCTGATATCCACCTGACTACACTATTAAAATAAAACTTGCTGCCCCAGGGAAATCCTACTTATTCTTAATTGTTTCGAGGCTTTGATGGGCTTTTAATCTAAGATTAATTTATGCAATTTTAAATAACTCTTCTTATGATTAATAAGCTTGAAAATTAAAAGGAGTCTAAAGCAATTATAATGAGCATTTGGTCATAACCTCATTAGGAGAAGGAGTGAAGGATACAGCTCTGGAATTCTTACAAGACTACAATTTAAGGTTACTTTCAGAGGAGTCAAACATAGTTCTTGAAATTGCAAAGGCAGATTAGCCTAGGTCAGTGTTAGAACTATGGCTATCTAGATTAGCACACTAATGATTTTATCCCTCTGATGATATTTAAGACAGTGAAAAGATGATACAAAATGTATCAAATGAAGATAAATGGATAACACTACTAAGCAGTGAAGTCTTAGAGCTGTATTTCCTGTTTATCCTTTTTTTTTGAGAAGGATTCCTGTTGTGGGTTTTTTTTTTTGCGTATTATTTATCTATTTGTAGATTAACTTTTACCAATGCACTTTTACTTTTTATATGATAAAGTTAATTGCAAGTGATTTTCGGCTGGTTTAGTAGTTTTGTTGAGGCACCAAAATTCTGCTGCAATTTACAGAATTTCTCTTCAAATAACGGCAGTCCCCAAGCATAATGAATGGACCAAAAGGAAGAAAAGCTTAACTTAAACCTGAAAACCTTAACCTGAAGAGGAACTGTCCATACATCACACCTGAATTTCCCTTTTTAAACAGCAGTACAGATTCTTCCATTATGATTAAAATCCTTTTTTCAACCTTCTTCTGAAGCTTTGGACATCATTGGCCATAGTCAAACGATGTGCTGGTGGTCCTAAAAACAGTCCTCAGAGACCCCTTGTGCACTTGACTGATGTGTTCAGGCTGGCAAATCATCATCAGATTCAGGGTCAAGAGGGAATTTTTTTCCAGGTCAGATTAGCAGGAATCAGTGCAGCTCCTCTGACTTCTGCAGCATGGACCTGACTTTAAACAACTCAATCCCCTCCTATTGCAGGACCCCAGGGTGCGCGTGGGTGGGTCTGATTTTTGCTGTTCTCTTTCTGTGGCATATACTAGTCTTAAATTTACTACAGAGTTCTGGTTTTGGCTGTGGCACAGAGGACTCTATTTGCCCATCTGCAGATCATTCTTTCCACAGCAGTTTTGCTTTTGATATTTGCTGTTAAACCGATAACTGTACTTGGCATGCTTCTTGGTGCTTAGCTAACAAAACGAGCTAACTCCCAGCAAAGGTATTTTTTGTGTGATGACTCTTAAAAAAAAATAAGGCAACCGAAATATAATTGGAGCGTGCTTTTGCAAGTGCCGCTGAGGTTAAGAAGAGCTGTAGAGGAGGAATAGAGAGAGTGGCCCAAGGCTGATAAGAGTATGTCAACATTAGCAAGCTGTCGACAACAGAAGCAGATCCGCAGAGTGAAATGGTTGGTGCAATGTTTCAGGGATGGAAGAGGTTTTACTTTTGACCAGCTCTGCTCTGGTCTGCGGACACAGCGCCCATTAGTAGCTGGAGCTCATTAGGTGTGTGCCTGGAGCACATCTCCTGGTTTGGTTTCATTTGAAATCGATTCAATTCATGAGCTTCAAGACCTGTCTGCGATGAGAATGAAAAAGTGGTAGCTCTGAAAGCGCAGGAGATTCACACCAGAAAGGCACACCTGACCTGAACCCTAATGTTAATGTAGATGCACCTGCAGAAGTGTCTCAGCTCATGCCTCACCATGAGCACAGGATTGGTCTCGTTAACACCAAACAGAGCTAGTCAGACATTAAAAGCTGATGTAGTATTTCCTTCAAACAGGGGTCTAAGTGTTCCCCTGGACTGGGGAAGAAGGGTGGAAAAAACAGTTGTTATCTCCAAGTTTTGAGAAACTGGCATCTACTGAGAGAAAAAAAAAAAAAAAAAAAAAAAATCCCTAAGCTGGAGTAAAGTTAAACAATCTCTTAAATGTTGTTCACCCAAACCTTGGAGTAGAAAATACTGTGTGCATACACACGTGTGCGCACACACACAAACAACAACAATGAACAAAACCAAAAAACCCCAGAAAATGATCTGGCTGGAAGCAAAAAGGGAAAATGAAACAGCCTGCACTTCGCTAGCATTTTCGTGATGAAGTTTCTGCAAATGAACAAGTTGTTTTTAAAAGTACTCCGTATGATCATATTGCATTACATGCCTACACACCGCCTGCATCTAGTGCAAAATAACATCCCCATGTTTGCCAGGTTTAGTAAAGAGACTAAAACAAAGCAAGTATTAAATGATCAAGCATGAACATACTGTCAAATCACCCCGTCTCAGGAGCAGAAAAAGCACAGGTATGAAACGACGTCCGAATAAATGTGCGGAGCCCTGCTGAAAACACAGAGAAGGCGGCAAAATATATCACCACTAGTTGGCTTGGAAAAAAAAAAAATTCTTTTGAATCTCTCACAAGGTCACTGAACAAACGACCGAGGCCACGAAAACCATTTCCATTCCCAGACTTGTATTTTAATGCCACCGTTCCCTACCGGGAGCCCTTCCCCGGTGGAAACCCCGGCTCTCTCCAGCCGTGCAGGCAGACGCCGGCAGAGCCGTCCCGATTTACACCAGCCGAGCATTTACCCCAGCATCTCCCATTAAATCCGAACAGGCAGATGCACATTTATGGGACAATGAACTTTTCCACGGCTGCAGCTCGTCGTGCTTTGCTATTATGGCCTTAATAAACCTGCGCATTCCCGTGCTGCGGCAGCTGCCTTGGGTGGGAGCGCGAGCAGCCGGCTCCGGAGGAGAGGCCGCCGCTTAAAAAAAAAAAAAAAAAAAAAAATCATGTTTAATTTAAAAATTAGAAACTGGAGCAGGCTGTGAGCACAGAGGTTGATTGAAACAAAATTTAAATTCCTGTCAAGCCCATTTAAACACAGGGGCCCTTCATAGACAATTAGCTGCTCCCTGTGAATGCTGAATAAACTCGGGCCTGGTCACTGTTAGAAGAGAGCAGACCTACTGTGAGGAGCTGGAAAAAAATTAACTAAAATCAGGCTGTATGAAATATTTAGCCTCCCAGTTTATCACAGGGGTTTGGAAGTGTAAACAAGACAAAAATCGATTCCTCGGTGCCCTCCAATCAATCCCCCAAAATGGTTAGGGCATCTGTTTCTGCTAAATTTTGTTTACTCTGGCAGATTTGCCTTAATTGCAGTTGTTTATCTCCCATTGTCCCCGGGGCCCTAATCTCCCGATTACTAATACTTAACACTCATTTCACATCTAAAGCTACTTCTAATCCTCAACAGGTTTCTGGGGCTCTTAAAATTATTGAAACGGCGGAGACGGGAGATGCAACCTCTTTGTGAAAGGCACATTTTCTTATCTACTACCAGCTGGGTCCAATCATCACCAGGGATGGCTGCAACAAAGGTGCTAAAAGGCTCTTTCACAGGCACTGCTGCTCCGCTGGGGATTCAGCGGATAAAAAAGAGCTTTGATGGGGAAGAAAAAAAAAAAACCTAAAAAAAAAAAACCAAACCCTGAACAAGAGGGCTATAACAGTCCAGCCAAATAAAGTTACTGTCATAATCAAATGCTGTCAATCACAATGAAAATCCAATTAAAAATCTTTCAGTGCGGCCCTCTTAAGTAGAAAAATGTCCCCTATTTATATGCGTTTTTGTCAACCGCACAAATTAGAAAGTAGTATTAATTGATTTTTTACTACTTTAGGCCCTGATCCTCCAGCTGAATTTCTGCGGATGCAAGAATCAACCGGCACAAATCTGATTAAGGGATTTGAGGCATAATGCACACAGGTCACTAAGAAGCCGTATCTGTATCTCCCGCTTTATACTCCGCTTATTCACAGGCAATTATTACTCTTACTTAATACTGCAGGAGCGTCTTGAGGTGCCAATCAGAACAGAGACCCACAAGTAGCTGGTACTACACAAATGCCAGCAGTTCTAACCCATGCAGTGCGTTGGAATCAATTTAAAATTCCAGTTTTATTATACAATTAAATATTGTACATAGATTTCAACAGTCGCCAGTTAGAGCAAATGCCTTCATGAATTTGGAATGAACAGGAAGGACAATATTCTGGGAATTAAAGATATGGCTCTTATTTTGGAACTCTTAATGGATTTTTTTTTTTTTTTTTAAATAAATACATAGGGAAGACAGCTGACATAAAAATATCAACAAGACAAATGCACAACTTCTCAATGTATCGTCATTGAAAGATTTGCAGTTCTGCTACCAAAATGAGTGAGATGTAAATATTTGTCTCTGTGTCTGAAGAACTACAGAACAACCAGCAGTGCCAAATGAAACATTTGCTCAAATTAAACTGCAAAGCCCAGGAGACTCAAGTAACCAAAAATATTAACCGTATCACTCTAAGCTGTTGCCAATTTGTTTTTGTCCAATTTCCTTAGATTTTCAATATTTCTTCGAGCCAACTCAAGTTATTTCTTTTCACATTTCACTGGAAAGTGCTAGTATATTGTGCGGCTTTAGGGCATGTTAGAAAGAGAAAGTCAGATGTCCACATTTTCTGTAAAAAGTCAGTGGTCACGAGCAACGGGACTGCAGAAGACAGTGAATGAATATAACACCTTAAAACTCTAATGCTCACAAGTTAACCTTGTCACAATCTTAGTCTTCTGTAATTGCTGGATTTAGTGACACTGATATAATGTATTTCTCCATTTCGATAGCTGATTTCTCAAGTGACAAAGAAGAGCAAATCATACCCCTAAGGACAGAGGCTGCCTTTTTTTTTTTTTAAGAGAGAGGGAAAGAGAGAGGGGGAAAGATCCATAACCCACCTTTCCCCATTTCAGCTGAGCAACACAGCCACCTGAAAGAATACGTATTTTTTTCTCCAACTCTTGAGCTACCCTGAGCAAGGAAGATGATGAACACACAGTTACAAGAGCATCCCCGAGCCCTAGTGTGAAATCCTAGCATCAATGAAGTCAATGTAAATTTTGACATTGCCTCCAGCGTATCCAGGATTTGATCCAGAACTCCTTGTCCACTGTGTGTCTGAATTGATAGATTGCAGATACAGTTTAATATTTATCATATTTACAACAGCTAAAATACTTGGCTCTAGTACTTTTTTGCTTGGGAAATCAGGAGAGAGCCCTTTCCTTCACATCTGGCGTGTTTTGGTGTCTGTCAGAATTTCTGCTCGTCATGGGGTGAATAACTGGGATCACTCTGACAGAGGAGAGTCTAAATGTTTGCAAACAAAGCTATCCATCACAGGTTCAAGCACGGACAATTTTATGCTGGACAAATCATCGCTGATAGGAGATCCTGCACTGGCTCAGGGGAAAAAAAAACCCAATGCTTGTAAGTAGCCAAAGAGGGAAAATTCTTGGCTCACTGTGATGCAGCAATGATGCATAAACATCTAGATAGATGCAGACAGAAAACATTTATCTGTAAAGCTGTCTTCAAAAGATTTACAGGATGTGTTTGTGAAAAGCAAAGTGCAGACAGCCCTTCGGTCCTTCTCAAAAGTCAACACCATCAAAAACCCCAGCCTGTACAGCCATCTCAGCTACTCAGTCAGTGATGCCACTGCTATAATACAAAAGCCAAATCAGCTGCTGGGGGAAATCCCTCTTATTGACAAATGTAAGTAGCAGTATTTTATTGGCTTTATTCTGAAGGTTTATAGGAAAAGCCAGGTAGGATTATGCTGATCCTCCATTTGTTTGTTTAAACCATAAAAGTATTTCCTAAGAGCYACAAACAATGGTTTAACACAACGAGCTGCAAACAAGTTTAGCTCTACCTGGTAAGAAGTGCTACTGTCCAGACCCTCTAGAATAGAGCTACTTAAATATAGCTACTTAAAATCTGTGCATTTTTAATTTCCTATACTTGTTGGAGATGGGGGAACAGCCAGCCAGAATCCATTTTTGAAAGCCTGTAATATCTTGACACATACCTTAACACATTTAAATGTACAAACGATCTATCTGAAAAAAAATGCCCATTGTAGCTAATGAGATCAGGGTGCCTGGTCTAAACGCCATTCCTGAAATGGAGAGAGGGATTGCTGAATGCATAGGAATGGGAAATTTCAAATTAGTACTAGGCATTAAAATAAAAAAAACGAAGAACATGTTTTTCAGCAGGTCAGTGGTTTTGACACAGATGATGTACAATTCATCATACAATCTTCTCAATTAATAAAACACCAACATAAAAAGCATCAGTAATTTAAGTTGAGAAAAAAAGGAGAAAAGCTAGAAGTTGTGTTTAAAATTTGGAGACTTGAACAAAAATTAGAAGATCTGTGCAAAAGTAATCAAGTGCAGAAGCCGACTGCATCCTTGGCCAAAAGCATTGCCTCTCCCTGCCCAATACTTTCCTTGAGAAATCCAAGCAGCATCCTAAAGACTGTACTTTTATGCATCCAGGGGAAAGCATAAAGGACTAACTGCTACATGCTTGGCTTTTGGTATTTCAAATACAATTTCTTTAAGTAAATTGCTTTCGTTTAAATAGCCGTATGTAGCATGGTAGAGTTCAATGCTGTACTAACAAAAAACTCAACAAGAGACTTCAACAATTCTGCTGGCTTTCTGAAAAGCACATACAATCTGCAAAATAAAAGGCCAAGCTTCCAGCTAAAGAAGAGATTTTAAACAATTACCAAAGCAGGATAGTGATATCATAAAGGCAATTTCTGCGCTAGCTTGTTTTCTGAAACTCTCTTTGCCTCTGAACAGCTAGAACAGATAATAACTATTAGTAAATCAAACTCCTGCAATATCCAGCTGTGCCTCACACATTTACATACAGATAGAATGGGTATATGTTTTTAATATGTATGCGATACGTACTTTTACCACAGCTGAAGTGCATGCTACAAAGGAGGAGGAGAATGGGAATGGAATCAGCATGAGATAATAAAGTGGCCTAGATAAAGTATTAGCCAGCGATTGATCTCAAACAGGGGATGTTGCTTCTCTCTGACCTGATTACTTACTATGCATAGATTCCATTAAATAGAGCTTAGAATGGAAAGCTTCTGAAAAATACCGTAAATACAGTCAGATCTACAGCTTCCTGAGCGAAACCAGCCCGCCGATGCCTCCCCATACACGCTGCACAAGTGGGAGTTTAAACCTTACCTGTACTGCCACATCACACTCGCTAAATATACATGTATGGCTGCGTTTCCCTGGGAGCCAGACTCACGAGGCCAGAAAACTCCACGTTTTAAATGAAAACAAGAAGTTCACGGGGGGGGGGGGGGGGGGGTGTTAAAAAAATCTTTATACAGAAGACTTGTCGAGTTTTTCCTTTTCTTGTTGGAAGGGGAGAGAAGAGAGGCAGAGGAATATGCTAAGATGTTGTGTCGTCTTCCCTGGTGCTGAAACAGGAGTACGTTCAATTTAATTGACTGTATGCCTTTCTCTTCTTAAGAGGGAACAAACTGGAGACAAAAGAGCAGACACTGTAAGCACAAGGTTCAGAATAACCACTGGTGAATTATAAAGATTGTTCCTTTCCCTGGATGGACAATTTTCCCATTGCTTGGTGAAATTACTTTTTTTCACTCCTGTGGAACAAGTCTGTTAATTTGAAATACTTTGAAACAATTAAATCGTTGATTATGTATACACAGAGAAACTGATGTTATATCTTGTTTTGTGGATGGGTATATGGAAGAAAGGGCATAGCGACCGAGTGTAAATACAGGAACCTGAGTTACGCCAGCTGTTATGGAAATCTGGTGTTCGCTTGCACAAGAATATCTATGGTACTAGAAAGCCCAACTTCATCCAGGAATTTCATACAGCCTTGGCTTTGGCCCTATTTTCTAACAAAATGTGCATAGTGACTTTTATAAAAAAGGGCTTCCTAGCATGATAGACAGGGTAAATCCATCCCTGATGTAACCCCGCGACTTCACTGGAGTTGCCAATCTGGCACTTCAGGTATTGTTAGTCGGCTCTTAAAATGCATTTAACAATTCACCGATTATCAGGAGAGTAGAAAAAGATTGATGTTCTGCTCCCTTCATTTTGCTTTCAGTCTTTAATTATACTAAATTGGTTACAAAATAGTGACTTCCAGTACAGTTAATGTCCATAGGGGAGAAAGCCTGCACTCCACTGGTTTGTCTGAAGCTAACGATGATTACCTCTGTTACACCTTTCATCCTTGCTAGTACATTTCTTCTAAATAAAAAAACCCCAAAACCCAATGAACAAGGTGAAATCCTGCTCTCCTTTAAATCACCGGTAAGCTGACCTTGACAAGTCCAGGATCTCACTGATAGTATCTGCATCACTCTACCCACTCTGATAGTTAACACGGAGATATCCATCAGAACTACAGCAGAGGTTTCAGAAACGGATGACATGGAATTAGAAAGGATATTGCGGTCAGCAATTCTAGAATTCAGAGGATATTTAACAGCTTTTGTTCTGGCCCTGTTTTCCAACAAAGTATGGTAATTTATATACACATATGTATATGTATGTACAGATACGCTCGTGTGTATATAGATATATTATGTGTGTGCGCATATACATGCTAATGTATATATGCATATGAGTTTTATAAATAAAGTGCTCCTTGACGAGACTGAGTAAGTGCAAGAACGTAAAGGGCTTGACTGGCGAGCAACTACTGAGCTAATAGTGAGTCTGTCACAGAAAAGCACAGGGTGCTCTGAGCCCATCAGGCTGGAGGAGGGAATTTAGGGCAGCTTATGAGGGTCAGCCACACTGCAGGCAAGGACTGGGTCACTTCTTTATTTCAGCAGCAGTCTACTCCATGCTTTAGTACTTGTTGTTGCAAGTTCATTTATAATTGAATAGAAAGTAGCATGAGGGGAAAAATGCATTAAACAAAAGATTTTGTTTAAAAAGTAGGAAGGCTTTTTTTTTTTTTTCCTGAGCTGCTATAATTTTAAAAATATTTTACAAAATACCTCCTTGAAAGGGGACTAGCACACTCCAGGGCATGTAGTTGTAAAGATAAATCTGTGCACTTCCCTGGTACTGCAGGCACTCACCCTTTGGCCTCATTTTTATGACTCTACACCCTGGAGTGGTGTTATTGCTTACAAACATACATATATACTTATGGGGGTATGTGCGATCTGCAGATGTTTTATTTATAAGTGGCAGGCCTATTGCATCACTGAAACATGCATTTACAAACAGATATAGGTTTTATGAAACCCTATTCCGTTGTTTTAATAGCTAAGCTATCCAGCCATAGCATAATAGTGCACAAGGTAAATGTGTCTACATCTCTAGAACCTGTTCCAAGTTTTCTCAGATGTGACTAACTGCAAGAATTTTCCAACCATCAAAAGTTAATAAAAAAGACAAAATAAGGCAGTGTAAGCCTTTCATACGAGACACACACCACCACAAAGTGGAGGGGCTCTGATAAACTTTAAGGCCTCATTTTACCAAGGTATTTAAGCAGGTGCCTAACTTCAAATGTAGAACTACTGAAGTTAATATCCTTAAAATTAGATTCCCAGTTAAATACTTTACTAACCAGGATCTAAATGGAGACTAGTCTGGATCGTGAAATATCTGCCCCAGGGCATCTTCAGAGATTAGCCTTTAACTAGAGAATAGCTGCAATAGAAACACTTGTTTATTCTACTTGCAGTTCGCAGCTTGTAAGCAAGAAACGAAATGATGCAAAYGTGTCCTTAACTTGTTAAAAACTGCTAAAATTATTCCTAGATATTTAATGCACAGAAAATAAATCACGATGATTTTACATAAACCTCCAAGTTACAGGGAACATAGCATATAAATAAAAGTAATGAAACATTTAAAAATCAAAGATATTTGATGCGATTCAGAGGGGACTACAACTCTTACCTACAATATAAGTTATTGTAAATATTTGTAATAATTGTTTGATATAGTATTTTTCTAACTGCTTAAAAACAGTCAAAACAGCACTCTGCACTAAATGCGCAGCCACAGGGGACCAGCTTGAGAGCAGGTACCCTATTATTGCCTTACTGAAAAAATGACAATTGCAAGCAAAAGAAGTGGTCTCTGAGCTCAGATTCCAACACCGAGAGCCCTTCTACGGACAAACCAAAGCTACATATTACCTCAATCTTCTGCAGCCAATCTAATCTCATTTTACATGAATATAAGTGAAAACAGTAGCTCCTGCATTTCATTAAAAATACACCATATCCTCTGTTTTCAATCTTCAGATTTTGAAAGGTTAAGACTGGCAAATGACGACAAAGAGCGACCTACATTAAGCTGTAATCCCTGGAMATACAAACTGAAAAAAAGTGTATTAAGCATCAAAATGGTTTTGATTGAAACTTGATACTGGCTGTGAAAGTTCTGTATTAACTCCCCAAATCACAAGCGAAGCTTTGGCCATGATGAAAGTAACAGCAAAATAGCCATTAACTTCAGTGGACTCATAATTCCACCTTTGGTTTGTGTGCTCTCTGTAAATACGTAATTGCTGCACAAGCCAGATCGAGTTTAGATTTGAATTAGTACATACTGAAAAATGCAGAAAAAAACGGATACACTTCTATATACATGAATAAAAAGTATTCACAGACAAATACATACTGAGGGGCTCTGAACTTTCACTTACCATTAAATCTTCAGGTGCTGGCCTTTCCTTTGGTTGCTTTTTCATGCTATGTGTCATAAAACAAAATGTTCATATATAAACAACTGCTCATTTATTCTACTTGCTTAAATATTGAAGCTATCCTCTTTCAACACAGAGTGAAGAATTTCGATGTATTTCTTAACTTTATCATGTGCCGATGGAAGACAGGGTTCCAAACAGTGGCCAAAATGTTAATGGATTTCTTCCTGCCCTCCCATCCCTCCCTTATGGGATGTAGTGGTCTGCACTGTTTGTAACCATGAAAGTGTGCAAATATAGAGAGTCGGCTCAGAAGGCACAGTAAGTTGATTCTCATTTTGCTAGGGATTATTACATAGCTCGACACAAAGTATTACACAAACAGGTGGGAAATTTAACTCTAACACTAAACAGCTTCAGGAGAACGCACAATACCCTGGGGTTTCTACCTTAATTTTTTCACATTTATTTCCATTACACTGCAGGGTGATAGTTCATTACACAGCATTAACCTGTTTATAAGATCATGTTTCTCATCCAAATAGTCCTAGTTTTCTGTGCAACAGGTGCAATTAGCTATTGAAGGCTGTGCTTAGCTGCATGACGGAACACAATAACATGGCACAGAGGTGACCATCAGGAGCTGCCTACTGACTAATTGGATTACATCCAAACAGCCAGTGTTTATGGCGTACTTGGCATAAAGTCATAAAGTCTGATACGCCGTTCACTTGACATCTCTAATACTTATTAGGAATTGATTGCTTAAATAGTATATAGTTTCTTATTTGCTTTTTTTAAACATATATTGGTACAGCCAATATAACACTGTATCTAAAATACTAGATGATCTGTGCCGTAAATCGGAGGTATTAATGATACAATTTACCTTCCCTACAAATAACTACAAGCACCTCAAATAATGCAGGCATTAGCAAGTAACGCAAGCTGTCTGACGAGTAGGTTGGTAGCAGTTCTAATCTGACAGTCCAAAGTAGCTGCGTCCCCAGGGAAAACAAGGCTATTAGCCACCATCAGTTATGCTTCAGTTTGACATCTGTGGAAATTTTAACGCAGGTTATCCCTCCCTCTGCCTCAATGAGAATTTTTTAAAAACTGTCTGTCATCAATTTTTTGCAGGGATAAAAAGCATAGACCTCCACGCACATCAGTTAGTTGCGCTGCAGAATCCTCCAAATAGCGTTGCTCTTTGTAAACTGAAACTATTGAAAATGGAGGCCTATGTTACAGAAACTTTAATTATTTAGTTACTTTAATTAACCGATAATCAGACTGCTTTTTGTGTCTGTATTATTTGTTACATGCTATGTCAGTCCTGAGAGGCACTTTCTCCTATGTTATGTATTCAAAATTCAATTTTATTTAGACGACTTTTGCTGCAGTGGCCCTGGCATACGATAGAGACCCTGAAAGTGTTGCGAAGCCCAACCTATAGGTAGATCTGCGTGGGGCCGAGGGCTTCGAGCGCCTTGTTTTCGCTGAGGACGCATCCCTGAAGCAGGATTCCCTCTCGGCCACGCGGCTGCGGCTCTCAGTGGCACACACTGAGATGGCTCCATCTGATTTAGCACAGCTGAGCATCCAGCCCTGGAAGTGCATGTTCGCAGAAGGGATGCTTCTCCGGCAAACACATCATATTTTTACAGAATTCAAGCTTGTTTCTTCTGCCATACATAAATGACTACCTTTTTGGGGGGGGGGGGGAGGAAGGGTGGGGGTGGAGGGAGAAGAATGAGACAGTTAAAAGAAAGATTCTCCCTTCACTTTTTTTCTTTAGGATAGCTTACCCCCAAGATTTTTATTCTCTAGTCACTCACGAACTGTACTCTTTATTCTACAAATTCCTCCTCTCCCCAGTTCTCCTTTAATTTAAAAGGTTTTCAATGAACTATTCAGTTTTAAGGAAAGCAAATATACCCAGTGGTGTGTTTTAAAATACGACTCTCAGTAAAAATTACTTACTGAAAAGCCSATGAATTAATCAAGGCTGCTTGCCTTTCTAAATATTGAGGCAATTTTATAAGTAATATTTTAAAAAGCCCCGAATAATGATATTATACGCATGAGTCTTTGTGGCCTCTTTACCCCCAGATGAATTCTTAGAAGTCTCAGCGCACAAGACTGCACCCACATTCAGGGCAGGTTTATTAAAACACGAAAAACCCTTGTAAGTACTTTTACGACCCTTTGTGTAAATAACGTTTACATAATTTAAACAGTTTGCTTAGCTTTGCTGCCCCATCTGCCCAAGGCCCCCAAGTCCCTCTTCTCTCAGAAAGGATGCAAGGAAAGCCATAAGGTCTCGCAGAGCTGCAGAGTTAATGGCATGTATCATTTACATTGAGGGCATGGCATGTTTGCAAACTGAGCTTACCATTGAGTGATGAAGTGTACAAATGGCTCAGAGAACTCCCCGGCTGGAAGGACGGGCGATTCCTGGGATTGGATTGAAACAAGAAGCAGAGTCAGAAGGAGAGAAGATAATTTTTTTTAGAAGGAGAGTAATATAACAGCGACAACAACAACAAAAAAAAAAAAAAAAAAAAAAAAAGGAAAAAAACCAAGGAAGCGACAAAACCCCCTTTTCACACAGAGAATTTGAGGGAGAAAGGTACAAATTCTTCTGAGAATGTGTTATAAAACACTGAATTTCAACTAATGAGTATTACACAATGGATAAAAACATGTGGAAAGACACTGAGGGGAGGTGAAAAAAGGACAATGATAGCCACAGGGTAAAAAGGAAGGTAGGGAAAGTGTAAATGAGAAATTAATGATTATTTAAGTAACACACAAATGGTCTTGTAATTAACAAAGAGCTGCGAAATTATTCTTGTGTTGACCTTTGTTTCTTTCACTGCATTTGCTATTTATTTACACTCATGTTTATTTACACTTATTCATTTTAGAGGCTGTCCTCATATGCTGTCTGTTCTAGATTTAAAAGGTGAAAGAATTTTTAAAAGGAAAAAACGTAGGATTTACCAGTCTAGTGAAAATAACCACCCAGTATTTATGAAATTAAAAAAAAAAAAAAAAGAAAATTAAGAGCACAAGAAAAAAAAATTACAAACAGGGAACAAACAACATCACCATTTGCAAAGAAGGGCTTTACAAATTTAGGAGTTTTTCCAAGAATGACAGAGAGCTCCACTGTGTTTATAGTGTAACAGCTCAGGATGTAATGAAATTACACTGCAGAGTACTTTAACAGTGTCATCTCATTAGACCTACAGTTGGAACAAGAGAGCCACATAAAACAGGCAGCTGCAAATGACTCCATTCTCATCTATTCTCATTTGCTATTAAAAATACCTTTCGGCGGCTTTTTTCCTCCCTGACATCCCTACACAAAGTACCCTGCAAAGTATGATACATGCACCTATTTAAATTAACAAAGGAATGACTTATTTTAATCTCACTGTGCTTTGGAGTGCTTTGGCCATTTGGATGAGCAATATATCATTACATACAACCTTCCAGCGCTGCAGGCAAGAAACTCAGAGCGTGCAGCATTTGGTGGGAGCCAAACAATTTCTCTAGCACACAACTGTGTCAAATGCATGCATGTATTCATTATTGAGAATGCGAGGAAATAGCTTTGATGTAGTGGAAAAAAGAAGATGATAAAAGCACCTCTGCAATGTGTGTGCCATTATCAATGGTGGCAGATAGACACAACTGCAGAGCCTCCTATGTGATTAGTAAATATACATATAATTGCTGTGGCCAATTATCAGAAAAATGAGATCGGTAATTACAAGACAGAAAATTAACTAGAACTCTTATTAAGGCTTTGTTTCCAATTCAAACAATTGGAAACTGCTGGAAAATACAATTAAATCAAAAGTAACTGAAGAGTAAAAGGAGAAGCCAAAATTGCTTTACAATTTTCAAAGACTTTTATTAAATACAAGGAGTGCTTGATAATAACATGCCCAAATTCTCTTTGAACTTAGACCGGGTGAGGGAGAGGTTATTGTTTCTAAACTTATAAATGACATCAATATAGGAAGGTTTCCACTGGAGAGTGGAAGGAACATAAGGAAATAAGCAGTGCAATTAAACTTCCTCCACTTCAAAGAACTGCACATGAAAATTATTCATATTAACACAGAAAATGCAGAGCAAAATGTCAGGCTTGCTTATACAGCGTGGAGCCCAGCAGGTTTTGCCTCTCCCCATCATTTTCTCTTGTCCAGCAGAGCCTTCCTGGGCTTCCACCTGAAGTGGCAAATGCTGCTTTCCCAGGTGGGACAGACTCAAAGCAGAACAGGTAGGAAGTACTCCGGGCGCATATTACAGATCATTCTGAACACTACAGGGCAAAGCAATCGGAGCCCGTTCCCCAGGGAACCGGCTCTGCCCAGCAATCTACCCCGGCTGTTTAAGTAAAGTGCAAGTGAGGAGCTTCTTACAAACGTCCCTCTAAAGGGGCTGCCAGCGCGGATCAGTCCATGCCGGGGAACAGGACAGGAATACGGCACTTCACGCTAATTTGGTAGGTGATCATTTCTGGAATCACAAAGAGATGAGGGACCCATAATAGAGTGAAACTTCATTATGAGAGGGGAGGAGAAGCTGACAAACTGCTCTGAAGCCACCAGTATTTCACTTTGGCTATCCCAAGCTAAGGTGGCATCAGGGTTCATATGCAGGCAAGGGAAGAAGTTGCTCCATCTGTATTAACGCCTTGACCATGCAGCTCCTGAAGCAGCACAGCCAGAAGACAAGGTGCTCCTGCATAAGCACGCAAGAAAATTTCACCTGGATGAAAGTAAACGTAAAATGTTTTTTTTTTTTGGGCACATCTTTCTGTACAATGCAGCTATTTCAACCCCATCCAGGCCTACTCTCTTCTGCTGTAGACCTGTCAGTCATGGCCATGCCTTGGTTGGTTTGCTCTCAGGAGCTCAGGAAGAGATCATGTGGGGGTGTGTGTGTGGAGATGAACGCAAACAGGATCACAAGATGAAAACTAGATGCTTAGTCTTCCCAAGGATTTTAGACTGGGCGCCCACAAATTAATTGGCTATTTGCCTGACAAATTGAAAGCCTTTTGGGAGAGTGCATCAATCTCAAGGACATACTTGCTGGCAAGTGCRTTTGAGGGCAAAAAGATCAGTGGAGATAAAAACTTTAATCTCACTCCTGTGCATATGAGCCAATTGTTACTTTACAGCATAGGTAAGGTAGGGGAGAAGGAGGCAGGTTTTGGTTTTAGCTGAAACAGGGAAGTACAGCCCCTCAACTGCTTCCGAAGGTGAATACTGAAAAGSCGCCTCAAACGCTGCATTTTACCTTAGTTAGAAAGAGAAAACATACATTCACTATCTGTCCAGGGAAACCAATGACCAAAATATTTCAATTTCTGATATCGTTCTGGGCAAGACCATTTGAGTAGTAAAAAGGTGAGAGTATTTTGGAGTTAGAGCTATTTCAAATGAGAGGAAGTGTTGGTATCGCTGCCTCTGCAACTTGAGCAATCACAATGTTGTTGCATCAGGTATAAAGCAAAAATCTCCAAAACTACACAAAGTAAATACATCCTATATTGTATTCTGGGGTTCCCCGGACTTTGGCTGACACTCAAAGAGATGGGAATATGAGGAAATAAAGCAAAGCTATGCATGTCTCTACCAAGTCTACACCGTCTGTGTGAYGCAACACAGTCACATTTGATGTAACCCTAGGGAACGGTCCAGCTGCACTCCGATGGCCTGCCTTATTTTACCCACCTGCACAATGAAATCATACTAGAGAGGCAAAAAAAGTAGAAAACCAAGATTTTAAAGGAGTGAGGAATAGGTATACTCATTTTAAACTGGGAAATGGCTCTTTCATTTTCGTTAAATACCGTATCTTTTAACCACTATCACGAAGACCTATATATTGGGGATGCTGCTAAAATGGCAGTGAAGACACAAATGGTTGTAAGGGTCAATGTACCATTGGCCTCTTACATCCCCAGGCAGCTTATTCCCAAGACTGGCTATTTCCCTAAGCATCCAAGCAACATTTCCGTAACTGGGATCTGCTGCTGGAGAAGACAAGATCAGCCTCTGATTTCTCAAAACCAGCCGAACTGTGCACACACAGTGAGAATGGGGAAGGGCAATAGGAAAAAAGTTTGAGTGATGCCTTTGCCTTGTGAATAATGAACAGTTCAAGAAGGTCAACCCATTACAACTGAAACCGTTTAATTATTAATTATGCACAATCTATGAGCAAAAGGACAAGTTCAGAATGTTTAATGTGTGGTAACTCCGACTGGACCCTCTCTTGGCATTTTGTTATTAGCACTTGTCAGCAAGGTGCTCAGGCATAAATAAAAAAGCACAGCAGCAGAAAATCTGAGCTAGCAGGAGGAGGGAGGGCTTTAAACTTCAAACACTGCTCCTAATATTTAATTTATAGAGTGCCAAGGCTCTGGTATAAACCTTATTGACTTCCATGGAGTTAGGGGAAGTCACATTATCTAAATGAAGACCTGAGAATGAGAATACTGAGACAATCCCTCCAAAAGCCCTCTCTTTTGAAGGGAGTGATAACATTACTATCTGTATCTTCTTTTTTTTCACAGGTCTGAACAAAGGAAGAGTGAACCACCTAATAGTGTGTCCAGAAGTCAACCAATCCTTTGCAACGTATGGAATAAGAGCTTGAATTACAGGTCTGAGCATTATCCTCACCTACTTCTCAAACCTATTATTCGAAATGTCTCCTGATCTGTTTGTTCTCACTAAGCAGAGCAGTAGCAGAGATGCTACTGAGGCTCAGGAAATAAATAATGTCCAGAAAACCCACAAATAAATATAGGTTATTTTTTGTCCAGCTAGGAGGTTTACCTGGACAAACTCAAGAAGAAAATTCAACAGATACAGCTCTGAGTTGCTTATTTTCTTTGGAAACACTCTTATGTCAATGAAATTTGGGAGTAGATCTTGACTGGCAATACACACCAAAAGCATCCCATGCTTTACACACCTTCAGAGGTCTTACCCCAACAGACAATTTCTTGAGAGTGAAATATTGTCTCAAAGCAACTGAAAGTCTGAGATTTATCACATCCTTTCTGAAGAAAGAGAAAGCCCACAATCTCCCTATAACAGGAAAATCAGCAAATACAGCCTTCTACCTAAAACCTTCAAGAAGGCGATGGCAAAGCCCCCAGCTACGTGTTAAGGTCAAACCTGTGTTCCTCCTACCTCCTCCTTCGGGGGCCAGCCCGATGGACAGCCACGGTGCAGAATGACGGCAGCCTGTCATCAAGACGTGCCCAGAAGAAAGCCAGGCTGCACAGCCGTGCAGGCTTGAAGACGAGCTCAGCTACACTTTGTGGGCAACAGAAGTTGGTATTCCCAGTGGATCCCCACACTCGGTGCAAGTAGGTTTTACTCCCTCTTCTCATCTGCTAACTCCCTCTCTGTGAAGGGTTAAATTTTCCCATTCCCCACAGCTACTGCTATTTTGCAATACTCTCTCCTCAGTGTGAACGCTTGTGCAGAAGGAAATGCCATGGTCCTATGGCTCTATGGCCACAAGAGGGAAGTTAGCAGAACCGAGCAAACCAAACTTCAGTTCCTCTCTCCTCTGGGTTTCCCCAGCACACCCTCTCTTTGAAATTATCATCTCCTCTGGGCAGATACTCCTATTCTGCAACTCGTCCATTGATGCTGAAATGGCAGTACTTAATAAATAACGTGTGTGCTTTACAAAGCATTTCTGGCTTACCACTTCAGCCTAAAAAATCTCTAGGATTAAAGAATTTTTATGCGCCCCAGCTTCTCTTCTACTAAAGCTTTCAAAGAATACACCTATTTTTAAACAGTAGCTGCATTTTACTTTGTGGCCAAATAGAGATTTTTTTTCAGACAAACTTAAGTTTTAGATGCACCAGAAATGCTGCCAGGTGCAATTGCATGTAATAAATGCAGTGCAGTTACCGGGCTGTTTCAACAAGACCAGCAAATTACAATATTGTACATGTTCAGATTTACTCCTACAAGGACAATTTTCTTTCACAGCATTCCTAATAAAATAAAATAATAAAAAAAATAAATTAAAAAAATCAATTTCTGACTTTCTAGCCAATCTACTTCAAAAGCCTTGCACAAACCTAATGGCAGGTGATTTCCTACAGGTAACAAGTTTGCAGAAGACAGCGATGTCTAGAGGTGGCTCAGAGGCCCAGACTTGAAAGCACTTCTGGATTGTCCCCGTTATACTCCCACGCCCAGCAGGAAGGTGAAAGATGATTACATCTCTGCGCCAGGTCGCTTCTTGCTCTTTTCTTAGTAGCAGATGCCAAATGTGACAAATTATACGTGGGGGCATTTTGGTGTGAAGTTTCGTCTGCTGGGATTGGAGTGTCAGCAGTAAACTCATTTATTTCCAGATCTCTAGCTGGATGGGAACCAAGGTCGAAAGGCCAGTGTTTTATCCACCAAAACACTCAGCCTACCTTTAACACCTCAAATCACGTGAGAGCCAGCTATTCTCTCAGCAGCGCTACCTGCTCCCCAAGTTCTTAAAAATATCACGTATGCGTAACCTCCATTTGTACCAAATGCACGCAGACATTTCTGGTTAAATAAGTCAGTAGATACTTGGGGCTATTCAGTTGTCACTTCTGCAGCATTTGCTACTGTGGGATATTTTTCAGAGCCCAGAAGAGGGAAGGAAAGAAGCAGAAGAGTGTAATTAACATCAGGAATAATCTAGAGTGTACAACATGACATTTTCTACCTCTCGCCAAGCTTTGTACTTGTTAGTGTGGCTCTCTCTAAAGGGCCTTGCAGATAAGTATACAGGTAGCTGGAAAAACAGGTTAATCCTTTAACCGTAACTGTAATTGCTTTCTCTCTAAAACAAACATAAGAATTTTTTCCTCTCATTGCTGGTCTCTTGTCGATCATAAGCTAGCAGAGCACAGCAGTGTTTTGGGTAGATACACACACACACGCACATTTCAAATAGCTAAGGCACAGCAGCATGAAACGTAGCCTCTACCTGTTCACACCGAAGGGACTCAATTGAAAAACTAAAACCATTTATTGTTCCCTTTTTCCTCTGTACACTCCCAATGCATTTTTATTGCTTTTTCATAAAACACTGCTGCAAATAATCAAGCATGACCATTGACATCCACAAGATTGAGTTTTAGGAACCATTAAATGAGCTTGCCCTCTTGGGAAGGTTCTTGCTCAGGTTGGTCTAAAGGTAATTATTCAGCAATTCCTACCTGTGGTTTTACCTTGTTCCTATATAACTCTCTGAATCTCATACACTAGTAAGGTCACAGTTTCTGTCTCAGTAAAAGTATACCCTAAAACAACTTATCCACAGGACAAATTATGGCGGGTTTGTGTACACATGCGCACACACGTGTGTATATCCTAACAGCAGCTTTTCTTGCATAGAAATCTTCAAAACTCCAGAAATTTTCAGGGTTAAATATAGCTGTTCATATATCTAAATCAATACATGAGACTCTAAAGAGAAATTCCCAAAGAAAAAATAAAGTCTTGTTTCATTCTGAGCCTTTGGAGTTTTCTACTTCATTTATAGAAATAGCAAAATGTAGCACTGATGCATAAGGTTAAGAAACTCAGCACTCGAGAGGCAACTGTCTTCATTGTGTTATCTGATCAAGCTGAACATCCTGTGAATTTTTAAGGCTATGCCGTGGCAATGAATAGAAGGATATATTTAACCAGGTAAAAAAAGAAGGGAATAAAAACAACTATATAGGATACATGTATTAAGTGCAAGTTATATTTCCGTGGGAAAATCTGAAAATTTATCGACACTGAAATGCTTCATAGCTCAGCATTAACACTACACTAGCGTTAACTGATGCTGCTAAATGTTTCTAGAGTACGAATTTAAAAAGAAAAAAAAGAGGTCTTTGATTTGTGGAGTTTGTAAAGTCCTTGAGCTAGATTAAACTGCAGTCTTGTGAGACCGAGTATCTCTGTGGGGGCACTTAACAGAAATGCTCAAGAAACTCATGGAAAGCTTCTCACTACTTACTCATGAAGCTATCAGAGTAAGGATTCATGAGTACAGCTAATTAATTTTTCCTTTAAATTTCTGCCTGACTCGTCAAAATATGCAGGTTTTTCAATGCTGCCTCCTATTTGTAAAAATAGGATTTGCTCTTGAAAGTCTTCACTCCTCAAGCTTCTAATGTAATTGGAATAATACAATAATTTAACTAAAACTGATGGACAAAAACCAAGTTCTTTTTCTCCCTAATTCAATACAGTTTAAAAAAAAAAGCCAAACCCAACACCTAAGTCACTATTACACTGAGACAAGCTATGGAAGCTTTGAAACCAAAATTAATTTATTTCAGGTTATGAAGAAGAAAGGGTTAGAAACCGGAGCTGATGCTTAACTACAGAGCTTGTGACCACAACTGCTCCAGTACAGCGAAACCCGGTTTACAGCAACCACCCAAGGGGCTGGCAATAATTGCTTTCGTAGAAGGGATACTCTAACTAAATAAAGGTCAAACAAAATAGCCCTGGAGAGCTTAAGGAAAATTTAAAGGAGTTGCTTAAGTCAGGAGGACTGCCTACTGGATGCATTCCACAGTGCAAGTTTTGWCTCTCCAACCTTCTCTGGATGCAGAGCAGATACGTCTAAAGCCAAAAACCATGGGATCAAAAAGATGGGAAGCTGACATGCTGAAAAACACAGAGCTGTCGGGTTTGGCCTTTTGGGATCTTCGTGGACAAGCTGCAATCACCTAGGTGATCTGACTAGCAATCTCAAYGCTGATCTGACTAGCAATCAGGAAAAATGACATTTTTAGAAGGCTTTAGAAATACTGCATCTGGAATACAGCTGAAGAAGTAACTAAACAGTGATTTCCTACATAATACATTTTGACAACAAGATAACAGGGAAATGAGTAAGTACAGGTTGGAAGAACCTTGAAAACAAAGCCACTTTTCAACTGACTGCAAGGAATGCAAAAATACGCTATGATCAGAGCTCTGATTTTCCTGAAAACCTAACCCCACATTTTGCTGCAGAGTCGCAGAGCCCAGTAACCCACTGCTTACCAAACTGAAAATTTAGAGCACCCTCATTTACCTTTTAAACTGACAATTTTCTAATGCATTAAAAGGAAAATGCATAATTATAATCAAGCCTACAGTTCTCATAATCTCTGCTTGGAAGTGGAATTTGATTTATTGAGTGACTCTTGCAGACATCAGCAAAGAGAACGCTTAACTGGACCACGCAGGTTGTCTGGGAGGTTGCTGGAGATTTGGAGGCTGAGCAGGGAACCGTTAAAATTTTTTGTCAGCTAAAAAAAATCATGGGAGGCATTCTGAGACCGTGAGCAGCAAGAGAGGTTAAAAATACTAACTTTACTTGCAATCTTTAGGTTTCACAGTCAACCCACTAAATGAAATTGGGTGGCCTGCATTTCTCAGATGCATCGTTTCTGGGATCTGCAACATTAATGGCATTATTCTGGGGCTCTGTTTTTTGTATTTCTGTTATCATCTGGAACAGATTCCAATCACAAAACCTTTTTTTTTTTTAAATGCACCTAGCACTTTTGAAGCATAATCCTGTTGCTTCTGTTGAGTAGACTGCATTGCAAATTCTTTGGCTGCCTAATCATGAAACATAGGGCCACATCTAGGACATCTTCCAAGCCAGGCAATGGCTCCTGCTTCCAGCAGGACTCCATTCTCCTTCATGTTGGAGTGTTTCTGGAAAGACTGCACGCACAGCAAGCGATGCATGTCCTTCCCAATAGGGATTCATCTGCACTGCTCAGTGCTTTCCATATAACATTTCGGTGAGTTGGAGACAAACTAAGTTGAGTGCTAGAATATTAAATTACTCTCAGCTCTCAAATAACAGCAGACTGCCTTTATTGCTGGCTGTGTTGCAGGATGAACTACATTAACAACTAGTCTATCCTCATCTTTGGACCAGAAGCAGGAGTCTTATCATGGTGGGAGACACTGCTACGATTAGGACTGTTGCTTAAGTGAGCGTGTCTTATTTGTAGCTGGATCAGATTTCACTATAAGTTACCACATGTTAAAAAACAAAGGTCCTGGCAGGCATGTATCCTATTCACACAATGCTCCTCGCTAATTTTGCCATCAAAAAAATAATCCCAGAACCAATGCCATTAAAAGGCCAATAACATAATTTAACAAAAAAAATGTCAGGCATAGTTTACTGTGATTTGAGAAGAACCGTGCCTGACATTTTTTTGTTAAATTATCCTGCTTCTCAAATCACTTATTCATTCTGCAGAATTTCTGCAAGTAAATTTAAGTCCTAGAAAATGAACAAACACACTTTTTAAACTGCCAAAGTGACCTGCTATGTCRCATGTATTTCACTAAGAATTTAAAAACAGCTCCAAAAATCTCACTACTGCAGAACATCTAAAAACTCCCATGGACAGTTTCTATTCCATAGGGTGCCACGTTACAGAGTTTGAGAAAAGTCCAAGATACCTAGGTAATACAGAAGCAACCTCTTAACTAGTTCAGTCATCAATAAATCCTATGAATTAATGATTATGAATCAACAGAACATTAACTTTTGGATTCCTGCTGTGTTTTGGTGGAACGTGGAACAGTTCTACAAAACCCAATGACTACCAATATAATAAGCAAATATCATAAAGAGTCAAGGTCTCCATTTCATCATTTTAAAAAACTTCTAGGTTCTCCCATATCAGGCTCTGGAGTTTTTAGCCGGCAGTGTGCTTACCCCAGTCTTCCCCCATGGAGCCGGCTAAGACCCAATTTCAAGAAACGCTCTCTTCCACAGAGCTGTTTAATCACAATTTTAGGAGCCAAAAGTCCAAACCATTCTCTGTCACACAAAAAGACATATTAAGGGACTTGAGGAAAAAAGACCCAGTTTTCAACTGCAACAACTTCAGCAAATTATTACTATGGCACGAAGCTACATGGGGACCGAAGATACTTGAGGCATCTTGATCCCACCGTTGCAGATTTGTTCCTCCCATATCCTATGACACTACGGCTCATCCAGAAGCCATGCCATTCCGGGAGCACTGCTGTGCACTATCTGTTTGGAAGAAGAGGCGAGCTACAGATCGTCGTCGCTCCTTGCTGTTCTGATCGTCATTAAGGTAGGTGGGGAATTCTGCACCAGGATCTGGGGGTTCCTATGGGGACGGGCTGTACAGCGCAGCTGCAGGAGAGGGGCTCTGCTCCTACCTCCTGTGAGTTTTAGGACCTCCTTACAGCCAAGGGGAAAATTTGACCCAAAATAATCAGTCTTACAACACTAAGCATTTCTAATCTTTAATACTCATGGTAGCAACAACAGCTGTACAGTACCAGATAGTAAAGAGACTTTCCCTCTCAAAAGGTCCTTGCGTAGAAGGAAGAGTGCGTATTAGCCAAATAAGCAGGTCCCTCTGTTACTCCCCAGGAGGCACATCTTACAAAAGACAAAGTGAGGAGGAAAAAAAAAAATAGTCACAAGTTAAACACATTTTGCTTTGAGGTTTTTGTACACAGGACAGGGCTGGGGGTGGCAGGAGGATCTGTTAAAGTCAACACTACCCATCAGCTAGAACAGAATAACCCTTAATATAAATGTCCTCCAAGACACCATCATGCCAAGAATTTGCACTTCCAGGTGTGGCAGCTACTATCTAAACGCTATATATCTTATTAAATGACCCCCTAACAATACACACGTACCGAGCAAATAACACTACAGAGCCAATCCATTCTTCTCTTCCCCCCAGGCTCTAAACGTTATGGCATGCAACTTCCATTTAGACATTGAGTGTGTTGCAAAACAAAGCGAGTTGCACTTAAAGAACTTTCAGCTGAGCTATGCTCTGTAACCTGAAGTCTTAACGTGCCCACAAGCACAGTGCTCTCTGAACCACCAGCTCAGGAGAATGATGGCTCCGTGGCATACTGCGGAACATAAAGTAAGTTAAAACAAGTAAATACCAAACCGCTAACGTTAAAGCTAGCTCAGCACTCAGGTGTTTACAGTCTGCGCAAAGTTCCTTGATTAAAGTTTTTGTAAGAAGACTGGAGCAATTCTAATCTTGAGGAAAAGAATGAAAGCTGCAAGAAGCTCTACCATAACGTGCAGCTCTTTAGGGCTCTTTTTTAGAATACTGAGCTTAGATACAGGCACTAGTGCCGGCCCATTTAAAGGTAGTTTGTCAAGCAGTAGCAAAACACAAGTACAAATATGAGCACCTTTAATTTAACTTTTTTATTAGGATAGAGATGGCCTCTTGCTGCTGGTATACACAGCATTAGTACTTTGGAATTTCCATGCCTTGACCAAAGATGTATGTAACAGGAATAACAACGGATGAAATAACAAAAAGATGAAAGAACCAGAACTGTCTAAAAACCTCCCAAAGAACCAGACCACCATAAAGAGCCAGGTAAAAGAGCTAGCACTGCTGGAGGACTGGGAGAATTTCTTTCCTTTACACAAAGGATACTTGTTCATTTTAATTTAACTGCATCCCTCAAGGCCCAAATGTCACTTTTAAAAAGTTCAGCTAAGTCAGTAAGTCATTCTCTAATAAAAGAACAAAAGTGTTCACTGCAGGTAAGAGCGGCGGGTTTAGCAGTTCAGATAAGTAGCGGTTACAGATGGAGATACAACCGAGATAGAGTACTTGGGCATAATGCTGGCTGTGAGCTTACATCAAGCTAACAAACATGTTCCACGGGACAGGCTGGATCTAGTTGAACGGTCTAAATGGACACGTTAACACCCAGCGACTCCAACCTGACGAGCCAGCAATGATGTTCTGCTAGAGGCTGAGGCAAGTCTTTAAAAAGTTATGGCTTTTTTTCTCTCGTTCAAACTTCCTAATTACCATCATCATCTTATTAAACATGAAAAACAAGGCAAAACTGACAGCACCCTGCCCTCGGCTATTGCCTTACTGTCAAGAGTTGCGACCCCTGCTTACACCTCAATTTGGGTAGGGAGACGGGAGCTGCAAAGAAGTGTTTCAATCGAGAAATGTGACGTTAGCCACCGAAATTCAGTCTGCTGTTCACACCTGATCTCCCACATCTCAGCTTTTTATTTTGTCCTTCTGATTAAATGAAAATGATTAGATGACATTCAGATGCTTTCCTGCTTACGCTTTGGTTTTCTCTCCTTATCAAAACACCCTTTTGCCTATCTAAACCACATTAAATATGCCCGCTATAAAGTGTGCTGCCACTTCAATGTCTGTGTTCCAACTCATCTGGCAAATGCACAAGATCAACTCACACGACGAGGTGGAGGCTTTAGGGCCTAAACAGCTAAAAGGACTAGCCTTTGAGACGATCGAGTCTTTCAAAGACTCAATATTAAGAGTAGAAAAACAGCATAAAGTGGGACAAGGCCAGTTCCTGTTCGACAGCTCCAAGCTGCACAAGGCAACTTGTGCTCTGAGGATGTTGGGCATTGTGCTTCATTAGGAAACAAAATATAAGCTTTCCACTCCATTAGGAATGACTTTAGGAGTGAAAGCACATAAGACGACGACTCACCTCATCAACAATGCACTGCAATAACTGGAGAGGCTGCAATGGAAAGAAGAGAGGGAAAAAGTATTAGCCTATGTGCAATATCTTTACAGTGGAGTGGAAAGAAAAAATCATTAATGCAATAAAATATAGCAAGATTAATCAACAGCAGCAAACTCTTATAAAAACATTGATGCTCAGGATGTTCTATTATTTCTAATGGTACCTAATCTAATACAGGCAGTTAAAGGTTTGCATTTTCTTCAAAATGTAATTTGCTAAGTTTAAAACAAGGCATTCAAGCATGCAGAGGAAGCAGCCATCAGGAAAAAGAAAAGTGAATTTTTTTCTGAACTCATAAAGCTTACCATTAAAGATCCCTGGTTTTTCTGAATCTGAAAAAAGGCAATATGTAATTAGCATGTCATAATCAAAATGACTCACTTGGACACATTATGATCACTGAGAGAAAATTATTGCATCGCTGGTGGCAATTTGTGGGCATGTGTTAACACAATTTACATAATGAAAATACACAAATGTTAATAGCTCGCTTCTCATTTATAGGCGAAAGTCAGCAGAATGTTAATTTCACACAACACTTTTTAGTACCCTCCAGGTTGTATTAGAATAGGAAGAAAAACCATAATCCATTTCAAAAGGCTGTTTACGATTCAGATATAAATAATGTTTTATATTGCTAGATTGTGAACACTGGGCTTAATGTTGCAATCATTGCTAATGTTATGAAGCTCACTCTTTTTAAATTAAAAACCGATTTATTTAAAATTGAAATTAAATCATAGTCAGAAATTAGAATTTTGGATTACTGCCAGACTCTGCTCACAATCCCTTTTTTGTGAAGAAAACTTTAATTATGTGGTTGAAGTATCTACCGCTGCTCAGGAAAGCCTTTAATACTCCACTTTTGCCCAAGTTTCTTATATATTCCAAACCCAGTTTTACTTTGACTATAAGCAGAGCATTGCCATCTGTGAGGCTGGAAAGTTTGATGAACTTTGTATTGTTTTAAATAGCAAAGGAAAGACTTGTTATCAGTTGACTCTGAGCCCTTCTTAAATTTCTTAACATCAGTTTGGTTGGGAAATTAATTAATAGTTTGCAGTAACAGACCATTTGATTGCTTACAGAGAGCTACAAAATATTCTGGCCCATATTGGCAAATCACCTTTCGATTACAACAAAAAGAAACAAAGGCAGAATTACAATACAAACAATTAAATACAAAACACAGGGCAGGTACTTAATGCAAGATATCTGACTGAATTTAGGGATGCTGGTATTTTGTTAATTTGTATATGCATACCATTTCTAATGGGTGTGGATAATTAATTACGTATTTTTCCTGAACAGACACAAAGTTGCTTGCAACCCAACATAATCACGATGCAAACAGAATGCAGTCCTTAGTGAAAACGTTGTCTTCTGTTCTAACGCAGTTTATTTGGCTTGCCCCTTACATTTAATATTCTCTGTTGTATAGTGCCATGATGATGAATGTTGTAGGGCTGCCATCAGCTTTGGAAGTGCTCTCCCCCAATACCCAGCCAGAGGCAGGATCCTCTAGTAATACTTTACAGGTAGTAAAATGTAATATAGAGGAGGTTGAAAACCAGCACCAAGAAAATAGCTGGTATTATGCACGTGAAGTCTTTCATTCTTGTACTAGTAGTGCACAAATATATACATAAAGTTTCTGCGTATAATTCTATTTTTTCCAAGGAAGAAAAGAAAATAATAAATAGATAGAAGTAGCCCATTATATTTTTTAATGGTCAAYGTCAATCTATTGCAATTCAACAGAATAAATCTGCTGTTTTGCATTATTGCTAATAAGCAAAATATTCTGTGGATATAAAAAGACTTTTTTTCATACTTCACTTCCAGATGCTAAATGACAAAATAGACTCAGCTTATTCAATAGGGATGATTCGGAACTCCTTTAGATTAGCACACATGAACAGGCGATTCAGTTTTTCATCCAAACAGAGTATCAGTCACATTTCCTTACTGGGAAAATAGGTCTTGTCATGAAAAGGAATAGAGGTGGGATCATATACAGTAGCCTCAACATAGATATGATTGCATCCAATTTCAGAACAAGATTTAAAATATTATTTCTAATAAAAGCACTCAGTGCTTCTAATGAAAAACAAAGCAACGCAAATCGAAGTATTGCAGAATTCTTCCTGTGACATTGCAACTCTCCGCCGGAGCAGCAGGCCCAGCTTCCGCGAGAGGGAGAGACGTGTGCTCGCTCACACACACGTCGTTACCGGGTTTTATTACACAATTTTGATGGCGACATATTATTTTGAGATCATCTTCATAAATTTTGCATTAAGGTAGCTGTGCCAGTACCTGGAATTGATTCAAAATGCTTAAGACACTCAATTACTTTTTAACACTGTTACCCGATGTAATGACATATCTGCTATTTCCCTTGCATTTGATGATGCAACATCATTGTAATTGATTCATTTTCTCAATTAAATAAAGCTACTGTGCTTTCCTCTATGTGAATGCCACAGAGACTCCCCAGTTAGATGTATTACCTATTTTCTCTGTCTCAGATATATTGCTCGTAAGGCTGCACTGTGCTCCTCTTAACTCCACTAGAAAATGCAATGTTACAGTTGTATTTTTCAAGTTCCGAACAGCAATGAACTTAGCTGTATTTATATTAGGCATATTTTTCACCGTTAAAACTATGTTGTTTACCTTTTCCAAGATCACGTTATTGGGCAGCCTCTGCAACTATAAACCAAACCTAACTGACGACAACTTTACAGTCAGTGCTTCTCCTTTTGCACACAGTTCATGAAAAAGTGAAGCATCCAGTTTTATAGCACATTAAGAACAGTTTTAAAAGTACTCAACATAAAGTGTTTTTATCTTCCTGTTCACCCACACTCCTTTTTTTCCTCCCCTAACCGTCTGGTTTTCGTGCACTACTGGGAGATAAGAAGTTTAGGAGGCAGGTTCATCTCGAGGGATCCAAGCGCAGTGGCTGCAGCTCAAAAGCTTGAGCACGTGGTGTGGCGTGTCGCATCCCCCATGCGATGCTCAGAGAACTYGGGGATCAGGAAGGAGACTGTCACTGTCATGTTTTTGTACTTTCCATGAAGCATTTCAAGTGAAATGGTAGCAGTGACAAAACTGAAAACCCTGCTTGAAAGGAAGACAAAAAAGGCACAGTGTGCATTTAAAGAGTACCGAGGAACGCTTTGATGCGCTCATTAAAACATCATTCTCATCTTGGAAACGACCACCAACGTGCTCCCTCAACCACGTCAGAAGAACTTGTGTAAGCCCCTGACCTGCTCATCGCTGGAAAACCCAGCTGGTCAGAAGGTTTTGTAAGCTTTTCATATGCAACTGAAATTGTGTGAATTTGCAGAATTAGATCAGCTATTTGATATTTTTGAACCTGTATTGTATTTGCTGTGTTTTTACTTACTGAACGTGATAGTTTATAATTTGAAGAAGCAGGGCAAATGACAAATAAATCTATCACATTAACAGTCTATTTCTCAGGTCATGAAATATCAGTGGTATCTGGATAAACTACTCCATAAGCACATTCTCCAAATGGCATTTTTTTTTAGGTTGGTTAAAAACGCAGAAGTTTGCCTCCTGCTTCATCTACTATTTAATGAATGCCTCTGGTTATGAAAAGCAACTTTTGACAGACCATCAGGTTATATTTCTGTCTCCATGGAGATACTTTGGACGGGAAGTGGCTGAGAAGACCTCTACCATCCCTTTCACATTATATTCACAAGCACAATCAACGAAACTCAAATGAATCCACCCCGGGTAACTTAGAGGAGTCACTAGCTATAGCTTTAATTTTCGCTTTTACTCTCTGGAATTAGGACTTGCCCTGGAGCTCTTGTTTGAGAGATTTGCAGGTGACCCAGGGTTAGATCTTCCCATATCAGTTAACAAATTTTCTCTTTACATATATACTGCTTTTCAAGCTAGTGATTTTTTTTTTTTTTAATAGAAAAATACATATACCAACAAATCATACAGTTATGATTTTTAAGGGAGGCTCCAGAGTAGAACATTTATTTTCCTAATCCAGGAAACTCTGTATTTTAAAAGTATATATAACTTATTTTTAATCTTTATGAATGAGGGTTAAGTTTTATCGAACAGCAGAAACGACAAACATTATCTCCTATCGACAAATGACCAACACAGACTTGCTTTGTCTCTGCCCTGATATAAATAGAAAAGGAATACGTAAGCGTATTGCATTTCCACATGGTCTTCACCACCATGGGTTTTACTCTTCCTCTGGAATGAAAGCATGATCTTCAGACATAATTTACAAAGTCTTGCAAAACTGGATGGTTATACTTCTGAAAGAAGTCAGAGCACCAAAGCCAGTAAGACTGACCCCTCTAATTTGCTCCTGACATTCTGAACACCCTCCCCATCCCCATCTGTGGATTTTGCAAATGGCAAACTTCAATCACTGCCACAAAACAGCTGACTAAAAAAAGGATAAAAATAATTTCAAAATTAAAAAAAGACAATTCACAACAACCTTAATATTAAATATATTCTTACAATTATATTACGCTGGTTTTCCCAGAGGTCTACAAACAAATTTATATAGAGAGATTATTTCATCCACCATTGAACTGCAGCCACTTCTCACAGAAATCTGTTTACCAGAGTTTAGTAACACAATTCAACAAAGTGGGCATGAAAAACTACACACTGTTGAAATTATGGAAGGAGTGTAAGAAGCCAGCAACTACTACTACACTGGAATAGGACCAGGATGCTCATGATAACACACTCCTCAGTCAGCAGGAACGTGGGACAAGTCAGTCTTAGTAAAGACTGTAAATTCAGCAAACTGCTGTTTAAGACCTTCTTTCAAGCATCACAAAAAGTGCAATAAGAAGAACACAGGGTGGTCAGCCAGAAACCAAATAAAGGTACAGGGTCTAGTTCTAACCAGTTCTTGCTTAATGCCACCCATGTTTATCAAGTTTAGTGAAATGACCATCATGCTAACAGAGAGGAATACCAGGAGAACCTAGAGGATGCTACGGAAGAGGAAAACTGATCACAGCTGAGGAGGAATAATGTCATGATGCTAAAAAAACCCAAAACAAACAAACAAACAAACAACAAAAAAAAACCCGAAAAACCGGACAGACACCATAGTGGGATGTCTAGGGAGGAGTACAGTGTGAAGACACACAAGGCTATCCTTTCGCCGTGCAGCACCGGCGTGCTGTGTCTAAGCCTCTGCACCCCCCGAGAGTTGTGGGCCAGCTGGAGAAGTTCAAAGAAAAGCCACAAGAACAGCCAGAAATCTAGAAAGGAGAGACTGAAAGAACTGGGGTGTTTAGACTAAAGACAGAACAAGGATGACACAACCACCAACGCTCCTGCATCTCTTCTCCATGTTTGTTACACACAACTACCACTATACCCTGCAATGAGGAAAACCAGAGGAACAAATCATTTAAGGAAACAAGAGCCTCCAAGAGCCTCCAAGAGCCAGAAGTGTTGAAGAGCACAGATGAATATCCATCAGGACTGTCCCTCCTCATAAGCACACCACTGCCAGTCCCTTCTAGCTTGGAAAGAAACAGGTAAAAATGTCAATTGCTAAAGCCTGTCACTGGAAGCCATCTAGAAAAATCCTGAGCTTTCTCCAAAGAGGTGCAAAATCAATTGTGATCGCTACACATGACACAATTCTAGGGACATCTGAAAGGAAATAACCCAAAGCAACAAAAATTTGGGTATACGAGTGGAGTTTTCTAACTAAACTGAGGTGCTAAGCGTGTTTGGGCAATGAAAGGCACCACGCTATGCAATAAGCATCCTCTCCCATGTCATTTGACTGCCCACCACAGGTAGCGTTGCACTCCCTCGTGAATTAAACCCACAGTTCCACGGGGCTGGCAGAAGAATGGCTGCCGTGGAAGGGAAACACCTGCCTAGACCTCAAAATCATTCACTCTTATTCTGGCCTTTGGGGCTCCTCGCTACATTGAGCAACCATCACCCAGCAGAGGAGGACGAGATGGTCGTGTGTGCTGTGTGCTCCTACAAGGCATGTTGGAAACACAGCCCTCAGCCTCTGGCGGAGACCCCTGCGTTAGCAGTCCATGGACACAGTGAAGAACAAATGTTGGGACCACTACGTCCATCCCCAGAAGTGCCTTACAACCTCACAGACCCGTGAGGAGACGGTTCTCTTGCTCCTCAAACAGGCTGAGAGCCACAATTCCTTTCTGAGCTCTTACAGCTGCACCCTTGGTAAGGAAATAGGCAAAACGGAGCAGGGATCTGCTGCACCCTTGTCTCAGTTCATCTCCAGTTCCTGGGTGACTTGGGAGGAACCATGCCTCCTCCTCATCCCAGCAAAGACAGCCTGTTCAGAGCGCAGAAGATGTAAATTTTCAGTAAATCCAATATTTGCTGACAGTTTGCAAATGGCCACCTCAAACAACCAACCACACAAATCAATCCACCTACTGCTAGCTTTTTTCCTAAGGAGAGCCGACCTCCCAGGTTTAAGTTTTCATTCAGGCAAGCCATTCAACGGCATCAACTGCAGGAACTATAACTGGGAGAGATGTTTCCTTCCAAGCACTACAGGAACATCTCCCATTCCACAGAAGCACCAACTCACGCAGGAGATCCTTACAGATTTGCAAAAATCTCTCTGAAGAGATTTCATTATTTCTTCCTGGATGTTTTTTTTCCCCCGTCCTGGTAAGTAGCTCTCATGGCAACAAACATTTCATTTCAGGATCTCGCTCAACTTCTACAGTCAAAAAGGTCTCGGCACTGTCGGTCCTGTGCTGTGAAGGCAAGATAAGAACCGCATGGAGCAACAAAAGGGCTCGTTGCATTAATACATGTTCTTATTCAACACAAATTGTGAAGGGTGACAATGCCATAACTAACTGGAAAACACAAACTTACATCCTGACTGCAAAGATGCACCCATGGGTGATTATCTGTAGCAGTAAATTTTCCCACTGCAGGAAATTGAACTATTCACAGGTTTGAAGCTGATGTCAGTGCAGCCAGGTGTGAGGTTTTACACAAGACAGGGGAACAGGCACAGAACATGTCCTGGCATGATGGTCACAAAACACAGCCTAACCCCTGGTCCATCAGACTGCCTGTAATTGTTAGGGTTAGAAAGCAAAAAAATGTACATCAGCCTTTCAAGATCATAAGCTAATAATCCACTCTCAAAACATATTAAAAACATATTAAAACATATTATAAAATCAGGATTTTCTAGTTACCTACATTTCCAAGCTTGACCATATTATTCAAACATCAATTTTTCATTAAAAAAAAAAAAAAAAATCAGACAGGAAGATTAAAATAAAAAATATAAATATGTCTTTATACTTCAGATTCCTAAGAGATTTTTTTTTTCTTCCCTAAAATCTCTCAATTTTCAGAAAAGAAAACATCTCTGGAAAAACTAAAACTAAATTCAAATTGTAGAGCATGTTTCTAATAGACAAATCAAATTTAAGTTCAAACTTATTTCTGGCTAAGGAGAAAAAAATAACAAAGCAAAATGTATCCGAAGTATATTATCTCACGAATGATATATGTAGTGAAACCTATGTTAAGAAATTGGTAAGAGTTTAAAATAATAGCAGACGACTTAAAATAATGTCAGTGATTTCTGGAATATATTATAAAAAGCAAAAATATTTGCACAAATCTATCATATTTAAGATATTATACAATAATTTAATTCACTATTTTGGCATTAGCATTTGAACAGTGTTTAATGTCTTTTAAATGGTTAGATATAATGATATATGTGGAAGAAAAAACATTTCTTTCTTACTAGGAAACATGCTGTAACCAACCCTCAATTTATTCTCACAAAATAAATGAATGCTTAAAGGATGTTTCTGTCAATTGAAAAAACAACAGTAAAATGGCTACTTTACATGCCAAGTTAAACTAAATATTTTTTTCCTTGACAGCCTGCTTACATTTAAATGAAACCAGGCCAAATTTGGTCAATAGTATGGATTACATATAACAAAAAGAATCTTAGACCATGTTAATACAGGGATCAGAAAGCAGCAACTTCATTTAAAACCATGCAATTATTTAGCAAACTAAGATACAGCAAATAAATTAATCTGTTTTAAATGGAAGCGCTTGCACAGTAGCTTTTTGACCTATAATTAAATCTTACTTGCAGAAATCACAGCGAGGGTAGAATTTGCTGATGAAAGGATAAAAACAAAATCTTGCAAAAAAACCCCAGCTTTGGTATCAGAAATAAAAAAAAAAACCCAAACATTTGCAAAATCTTTTCCTGCTGAAAAAAAGAGCCATGTCCCAAAGCTGGTGTAAGTCTGCATTGTCCCCTGATCTCCCTGGAGCAGCAGAACTGATTTGCTCCAGCTGAGGATCTGGCCCAGCATACGCAGAATATTCTGCATCGTCTCTCCGATGCTTCTTATGTGCTGGGGTTTGGTAAAAGTACAAACCTTTCCCTAACAGGAGGAGCAAAAAGCCGGTTTCTTTCACCGAGGATTTTTTGCCTGTGTGTTTTCTTATAAAGCAAACCAACGGCAGGTCTATAGCAAATGCTTTCTTGGGCTATAAAATTTCCTATTATCCACTTATGTTTTCTTTGCAGTGGGATTTAAGAATGCCTCTTCCTTGAGACGAGTAATATGTCATCATTTTGTTGAACTAACAGGCCTGACAGTCTCGTCTCTCCGAGTTAGAGACACCAGTACTCTGTGCTCGCATTGCTGGTAAAATGAAGGTGAAAAAGCTGGGAGAATAAAAAGAAAGGGGAAAATCTAACTATAACTAAATTCTTTACTAATTCATTCCCATTATTTATCACGCTGCAAAAATAAACTCTTTATATTAAAAAAAACCCTTTAAATTAAGGTGTCTCTTACTTTCACTACATTTTGAAATAACTTATTTGAATCCTTGGATTATGTATTTTAACAAATATCATCTTCTGTATTCATCATTTCTCCTGTCTTTTTGATCTTTTTTTCTACTTATCATGTTCTTTATTTGAAACAGATTTTTAACAGATAATCTTGATCGTTATAACAATATCTTGCTTGCATTTTATTCAAATAATTCTTAAAAACAGCTTAAAAAGCCGTTTGGAATAACATCAAGCTCTCCATCAATCAAATGAAAAAATTCCGCTGGCGGTTGTATAAACATCAGATCAACTCTGATGTCTTCAAGGATTTCAGAGTGAACCATAAAAAACTCCATTAACTTCTGACAAAGAATGCAAATTAATCACAACATGGGGTGAAATGAAATTAAAGGCTCTTTTCTAATCAATGACAAGGCAGGATGAAATATTTGTTACTCTCCGCGTTCAGGCTGCCGGGATGCTCGCGCTTTCCCCGCACATCCCAAATGCAAGGTGTGAGCACAGATTCACCCAGGGTGGCTGTTTAGCCCTCCCCATCCCTACAGCTATCTGCTTACAAGTCGCCCAGATTCACAAAACACACTAATCATCTGAATCTCAGGTGCATCCAATTTGTTATTCACACTCTCCCGGTGCCAGTGAAAAGCCTGGCGTAGACAGATGCACCAGGAACCTTAAATGACAGTTTTGGCCTCCGGAAGTGCGATCGCTACAGCAAAATCTAGTACAGCCTCCAGGTGAAATGTCTGGAGCTCCATATGGAGCAGGGAAAATTAACAACAAGATGAAAATCGCTGTAGCAGCAGGGAGTCTGAATTTAAAAAAAAAAAAAAAAAAAAAAAAAAAAAAAAAAAAAAAAAAAAAAAAAAAAAAAAAAAAAAAAAAAAAAGAAAAAAAGAAAAAAAAAGAAAAAAAATTTAAAGATGAGGAAAGAGAAGTAATAAATTAATGGGGTGTGAAAACATTCAAAGCTTTACAATACCAGGGGCAGTATTTGCTCAGATTTGGGGGGGGAGCAGTGGGATGGGAGGGTGCGGAAGGGGGGACAGGATTTTTTTGGTGGATTTTTTTTTTTTTTTTAAAAAACTTCAGGTCATTTTCATGTAATTTATTAAGCGAGGCCTGGAATTGCAGCCAAAGGAAGGAAAACATTTCTCTAAATGCAAAAGTATCTTAAATACAGTCGTCGTAGTCCGCACTTTCCTGAAGCTGATTAAATCCTCGGCAGCTGAGTACTGCCTATTTCTTTGGAATATTTCCCTAATGGATGCCGCGTCCTTTTAACATCCTGCTTTGTATAAAGTTTGACTACAAGCGGAGAATATTTAGTGGGCAAATCTTTTCATTTCTCCTAAATTGCATTATCATTAAACAAGTCATTGCCCCCATCGTGTTTTTATACAATATACTGCATTTGAATCTACGTGATTAACTGTACGTCTCGCAGTTTGTTCAGCCACTGCACATCTTTGGGGTTCCAACTTAAAATTTAATTAAATATACTGTGAGGTGCCATGGCCTTTTGGGGTTTCTTTTACAGTTCATTCTGCACAGACACGTAAAATCAAAATCACATAAATTAAGGTTGAACTTCTAAAAGAAATTTGAAACTTATTTTCCCTACGTGCCTTCTTCAGATAGCTAAAAAGCTGGATGGACTACGGACTAGCAACTGGGTTTGGTGAAAGGGGTTTCCTTTCTTTTTTAAACGTTTACGTAGGAAAAAACTTTATTCAAAAGAGTCTTCTTTGTGCGTGTGTGAGCGCATGCACCATTCCCGTTAGTTTTGACAGTTATGCAAACACATCAGGGGAAGAATATACCCTTAAGTGCTTACGTTTGTATCTACAGAAAATCCTTTGAGCGTCATACCCTATGACTTCCAAAAGGAGTTTTACATCACAGCAAGCAAGCAATAGCACATTGCAATACCATGCCAGGAAAATGAACAACAAAACAATGAAATCCATAACAGTTCTAGAAATCTACTACATTTTAAGGATTAGAGTTTCCTGTGCAAAGTTTTTATAGTGGAAAAGTCTGCTCTGTACTGTTTATTATTTCCTTGTTCAGATCACTACCTTTGGCAGTTAGCTACAGATTATGAAGTCAGCTGCATATCAAGACAAAAAAAATTTACAGTAACTCTAACCACACCCATAAGCAACTTCACTTAAGTGAGTAGTTGCTCACATGCTTAAATGCTTTCAAGATAAGACTTTATTGTGAACATAAGATTAAATAATGATAGTGTGACGAATAAGTGTTAGCAAAATAAATACTTACAAAACATGTGAAAAATGAGAAGTGGTAAGTTCTATCATTAAAATATTCTACTAAAGGCCAGGGGAAAAAAAAAATCATCCTTTAGTCCTACTGGCATATTGCAGGAGTCCTGAATTTCCACACTGCAATGATTCCCTCTATAAATCTTATTCATTTAAACCGAATTTACACACGCCATTTGTCTGTGTCTTAAAAATAGAGAAAAAGGAAAAAAACATTTTTTTTTTTCCCCAGCTACAGCTGGAGACAAACATTCATTTGCAGAAAATTTCAGGTGTTCTCAAACATGTATTCACACTTTCCATTTTCAGAGAGAAGTAACTTCAAGTTATTTGGGGACAAATTCTGCAAACACACATACGATTAACTTCCATCATTTGAATAAGCCCACTGAAGTGAGGAGGATTTACTCAAGTGAGTGACTGCAGAATCAGGCCCTTACGTAGGGAGATAAATACATATTTGGACATTAAAAAAGAACCCTACTAATTATCCCTGTAATCAGAGTGGGTTTCTAAGGATTCTTGTGACCAGCTATGTAAGTACATGTCTAAAATACATATTCTTCACATAAAAATCCTTATGAAAAGCAGTTGCTTGAAAAGCTTAATAGCTACATTTTAAAGTTTCACCTCCTCAACTGTTTTACATTAAAAAATATATACAATTTCATGGACTACTGACTTGCCAAATATTCTTTTACAAACCCGATCCGTTTTTTAATTAGAATAGCAAAAAGGATCTTAAACTAGCAATCATGTTTTGCTCCCAATTCAGAAAACAAATTTTTGTCTAGAATCATACGTAATGTATGCGCTCTAACTTCCTTCCCCAAGCTCCAACACTTCTGCGAACAGAGGGTTATCTTAAATTGTATCCCACGTCACTTTGATTTAGTGTTATAATACACCGTCTACAATGAACATCAAGACACTCAATGAGCACAAGTGAGTACGCCAATGTATGGAGGACACTTCAACACAAGAGCTTCTTTTTCAATCCTCTCTTCAAAGGAGAGGGTACATTTTAAAATATGGATAAAATATGCAAAGTATGTTCTGCTAACCAGCTACAGCTCTCTGTCAGTAAACATTTTCCATAGGAGATGAGAAGGCAAAAAATCAGTATATTTCTACATATGCAAAACCTTTGCAAGTCCATAAAAGTGTCAGGAGAATTTGCTTAAAACAGCTTATAAAAATGGGAGAGAGAATGAGTCCCAGCCTATTATTCAATAACCATGTTTGTGAGGCATCTGCATAATCTAACCATGCATAAATTAGTATGTGTATTACAACAGTTATTTGCATAATAATAGCAAGTTAATAGATGCTTAAAGAGCACAGACCAACACCACCTTTAAATCAGACATGCCTCCAGGCACTCTGATCTGTATAGACCAAGATGCAGAAAACAGTGTTCATAAAACATACGAAAACATAAAAACCACATTCAAATAATTCATTTTAGTCCCTGGACACTTCACTTTTTCCCCTCTCCCAGGAAAGAATAATTTGAGGAACTACAGAATAGTTTGTTACTATGAATTCTAACATCCATCTTGCAGTAAGAATTTAAAGTAATCATCAAACCTATTTCTGGATTGTTTGTTTTGTTCAGAGCTTCATGTTTTTTCAAGCATACAGACAAAGTAAAATATTACGTGGTAATGCAGGGCTCAGCATTGGCCTAACCATTGCCACTGAAGATGGAAATAGTTTCACCACCAACTTCAATGAAACTGAGTTAGGTCAGTGGAAAGTTAGAAAATGCCAGTATCTAAATAAAATACTAATATTAGGTCCTCTTAAAAGGGACAATCCAGAGCTTCCTTAAGTATTCCATTCACATTATATTTTTGATTTGAGAAGACTTTAGACCATTGTACCATTATTCAAAATTGGAATTAAAAATTAAAATATAAAAATGGAGTAGATACATCTTCCTGCTTCAAAAGCACTGTTGTACATACTGGATTATTTTTTAATTTCACAACAAAACAATCATTAGCATCATCATAATTTTCATTGTCTCCAGGGAAAGAAAATCTAGAGTTTGGAGAAGAGAAAAAGAGAAAAAAAAAATCAATAGAGACTTCTAAATGACTCCTTCAAGATACCACTTTTCAATTTAACAGGACAGATTTATTTGTATGTGGCTCAAATGTTCACAATTGCTCTCTGCACCTTCATACATAGGAATGAATGTCACAGTGGCAAACAGCAGTAATGAACAATCTTACCTGAGGATATGGAAACCTCCCAAGAGCAAGCTGGGAAAGGAAATAATATTTGTCTAGTTATATAGATTTGCATGGAGGGCACATTTTCTTAAAGAGAGAAAAGTACTCAACTCTTACTATTGTATAAATTGGAAAATGTCAGCAAAAGTAATTCTGAAAATACACAAAGAGCTGTATTTAGAATGGAGTCATTCACAACAATTACCTCTTGTTCTACGTTTCTGAATATTTCTGTATTTCTCAAGCTTCTTTTGTCTGTACCACTCAGTAACACACTGTTTGATGCCCAAGTTCCTGAGGACTCTCTAAATTAAACCAGTTCAGCCTCAATAGCGAGGCCAACGACACTGACCTTTACTGATAATTATCTGCAATGAACAGGTATTGCAGAGCATGCACACTGAACTCCCAAAGTCCTTCCTTAACTGGCTCAGAGTAAAATCTGGGTTATATAGCTGAGGTTTGCTTCCTTATCGGTGTCAAACCCAGCTAGGAACCTGTGAGTGGGATCTGGAGGGAGATCACGGCACCTGCAAAATGACAATTTGTCACTTCTTGAGATCTACTTTCAATTGCACATGGTATCAACTGGATTTATTGCCCACACTGTTTTATAAGTCAACTGATGCATTATTAGAGTATCTGCTAATATCAGTATTAGACCCAACAACAACACTACTGTTGCCATAATGCCATAGCTAATAAATATTCCATGATAAATCCTTCATACAAGACTTTAGGTTTTCCCATTTAGTATCTGAACCTTAGAAACAATTTCAGCAAAATACAGCTAGTCTAAGTTATTTTGTCTCCTATTCAATGAAGGACAAGGGTTTTCAGAGTTGATACAGACTCCTCCAAAAGGGCATTCAGAGCAGCTCTGTTCTGACCTGCTTTCTGGAGAAGCCCACCTCTCTCCACGGTTCACAGAGAAGCTGTAGTCAGACGAGCCTACATAGTGTAGATGAGTCTACACTCCAGTTAACCTTGGAGAATCCTCCCCTTACCAAGCTTCAGAAGGAGGTCTACCAAAAAGGTTATGGATGCACTGTTATCATTGCTTTGTCTGCATGATAAACTAGGTATATTCATGTCAGACTGAGCAAAAGCATCAATGCTGAAGGTCTAAGCCATCATGTCATGTACTGCAAAGGCTAAACCACACATCAGTGCTGGGCGAAAGTTGTTTCACGGCACCTGGATTGCCACCGGTATTTGAGCTCCTCAGTGCCGTGGTTACTTGACCTAGCCAGATTGCAGCTGAGGCAGCTGTGCTAACCTATGATGAAATTTCAGCCTGGCTAGCAGCACAAAACTATCCTAAGTATGAACCATAAGGCATAGACAGAGCTGTAGCAAGGTGAGGGAGTGATGGGGGCAAAGACCAGCAGGCATACTCGAGCCTCACTAGCTCAGGAAAAAGGTCATGAGAAGGTAGTAAGAAGCAGCTGACGGCACGAGTGGCAGCAACCAGAAAACCGCAGAGATGGTGCCCTTTCTGCAATTCCAGCTGCTGTCCAAACCTAGTATCGTACTAGCCATTTGGCTGTGAGCCTTAGCAAATACAGTAAACTTCTTCCAGATCCTCAGAGGAAAGACATTACAAAAGCAGAGTAGGTTTTGTAGCATTTGTGTAAGAGAGGCATGCAAGAGAAACCCAAAGAGATGAAACAATTTTTTTGGTGACCACTCTTAAAAGAAGCTTTCGCAATATTGAGATAGTATTCGTCCTGAAAATCTACAGACGTATCAAGTGGGTTGTAATGGGGCTACTCAGTCTGTACAGTATCTCTGAACACTTACTGCACAGACACATCACAGTTATAGGAACTGCATATCTAAATTTCCATGCATCACTGAAAAATCACCCCAATCTTTCCTAAATATCTCATCAGTGGGAGTTTGCATAATGACTGAGGAGGAGCCATTATGGTCTGCTATATCAGTGTGGTGTTGACCAAGGATCCCTACTAGCAGTAACATACGCAGTTTTTCTGAGACGTTTCTACTGTGCCACTCATATCTCTGAAAGTTTTAGACGTCCATTTGGGGATCATTGTGTTTGCTTGGTTTGTAAGACCAACACCTACAGAATGTAGAAGAAACCAGGCTTACAAGAGACACTGGAATAGGGAACATTAAGGTGACAAGACAAGTAAGATCTCTTCACGTTCTCCAAAGTGATACAACTTAAGCTAGCTTCCTCCTCTGGGTTTCTTCTGTGCTTTGTCTTCCAGGTTTGCCTGTAAGACTCAATTCTTTGGAGTGAATTCTGCCTTTCAGTTTTGTTTCTGGTGCAGTGCTGAGCGCAGTGCTTCTCTTTGGAGCAAATTCATCCTCGTAACAAACCAACCTGAGCTAAGCAGGCTTGATCGCCATCCTTTCTATCACTTGTGTCTGGTTCACAGCTTCTCCCAGCTCAGAGTGTCACTCCAGTCACTCTCTGATGGCAGGCTTTGAAATACACTGCTAAATAGTTAAGCAAAGATGCTACGTTTTCTGTTATGCTCAGTCTTAAGGACCAGGAGCTACTAAAACATACCCTTTTTCATCTTCTCTTCTTTTGGGAGGGTCATCCTTAACTTCCAAGAAGCTGCTTGAGATCCTAAGAAGCACTGCGGCTGTGATAGCCTATACATGCCTAGAAATAAACCTATAAATGCCAAACACTTTTCCATGAACAGAAGCAGAAATCCTGATTTTTCCAATGACTATTGACTTAAGAATAGTCATTACAATAGCTGCAGACTTGTAGGAATGTAATAGTTATCCCACTGTAGAACAAGAAGATAATTATGGCTATATGCACAGGGCATCATTCTGCAGATCTTATTTAAGCAGAAAAACGACCACTGCCTCGATGATGACTTCAAACTAAGCATTTCCATTCTCACTGACGATTCCTCTCCCTGACCACCACATGCCTCAGCAGGGGCTCCAAAGGCAGCAGAATAATTGGGGAAAGAGCAGTTTTCTGCCAGACGTTAAGTACGGGGTGTATAAATGAGCTTCGAAGAATCCGAAACGCATCAGGAACAAGTTCTTTGGGGGTTGTTAAAAAAGAAACACGTTTCTCAGTGAAGCTGCTCCTTGACTGAGAACTGCAAAGCAATACAGCCATGGACGGATCATGTGCCCGTTCTGCATCCCCTTGAACCATCACTCGATTCATCTAGTCAGAGTTGTTTCCTCCCTGCAAGATTGTCAAGGTATTATAAATTAAGAAACTTACCAAAGAGTATGTAATCTTCCCTGAAATAGCCTGCAGATATGTCACTGTACTAAATGTGTTTCAGATTTAATGAAGCTTTAATGTCCTTTTTAATTTTGCCTGTTTCTATATCACCAGGGGTCGAGCAAGGCAATCAGCACTCAAGAGGGTGGTTTGGTTTAAAACTAGGAAAAACTCATTTGCTTATGAGTTGCACTGTATTTTCTTAATTAAATTTACTAAGTAAAATGGTTTAAGTTCAGCCAACCAATGACCTCTGTATGTAGATTTAGATTTATAAATAGCGTCACAGTTAAAGTAAAGAAAAAAAAAAAAAAACCACCAAAAAACAAACAGATTAGAGCTTCACTAAAGGGATTTTCATACTCTCTATCATCTGTCTCAAGGAAGTCGTATAAACATATGCAGCACAAGCCCAATGCAGGATACAAAAAAATGTAAACTACCAAATTAACACACTATCAAAAACTATATATCTCCTCTGCATTTACACAATGAAACTCAGGAGCTTGCAATTTTGTTTTTAAGGCATTATAACAAAAATACAGTATTTCCATTCACACTAGTTAGGTTCGGGAACTGATCAGTATTTTATGTAGCTCTGGATACTAAGGAGGGGAGTAGGGAATGCTTGAACTTCAAGGAGCTGGTTCTCATTTCCCTATGGATACCTTCCCACTACACAAGAACTGTAAAAACCATCATTTAAAAGGGCCCAGTGAATTGCAATGCCAGCGTGGTATGGAAATATAAATGAGAATCAGACCATATCAGCAAGAAATATGTCAGAGTAACACTCTCCTAAGCTATTTCACTTCAGAGCAACTACGTGTCAGTGTAGGGGTTTTTTTTGGGGGGGTGGCGGTGTGTGTGGTTTTTTTTTTTTAAACTATTACTTTCTTAGACATAGAAGTAGCCCATCAGAGCACTTAAAACGCTCATCTTATGGTGTTCAGTGAGCTTGTGCCCTGAAAAATGACGTGCACTTCCCAGCGCAAGCACCTGATAGGAGCCGTCCCCCAGGCTTGGACAGAGGTGCAGATGGATGTACGGGGTGCACCATCAGATTTTAAACCAGTACTTGATAAACTGAAAAATAATCCCAGATTATTAAATAATAGGCCGAGGTACAGTGTGCACGTGTGCTGATTTTTATCAAAATATATCTAAAAAATCATAAAGAAAAGTAAAAAGAACATGAGGCAGCCAGTTTCGGTAGAGTCAGGTGCCTAAACCATCTGTACTGAGCAGCCATAAGAAGGGCTGGAAAGCCCTTCTAACCTGTTCTCAAATACATACATTTAAAGTGCAGATAAGTGAACACAAAATTAAAATGACTTGTTGAAATAACGTAATTAGTAATTTTGGAACTGAAAATGGAAATCCGGAAATCCTCACTAAACAAAGCGCTTTCTCTACATCGCTCTTTTAAAATGTTACTTGCCTGCCTGTGTATTGTCAATAAGAATTACAATAGCAACTTGGTCCGTATCCTGTTCAAAAAGTGACTGAGGGAAGGGAGTTCAAAACATATTTTTAGGACACTCAGGCAATAAAGTCTCCCACTTAGATTATTGTCTATGTTGTGCAAGTTGTTTTTTAATTTACAGTTATACTGAAAAGCATGGGATGTTTTTATTCTTAATTTAGACACATTCCATGTTTCTCAGCATAACTGCAAATTGAAAATAAGCACTTACAATATCGCTAGTGATCTAGCCGAAGGAGGACTTTATAGTCTGAAATGTTCTAAAATTTGTTCTTAATTACCTTGTGCACATTTTACACAATTAAATTTCCATCTAAGGATTTTGCATTTAGATTGTGCTCTGCAGTTAAACCCTCATTTTATGGAAAAGCAGCCGCCACTTCGGAACATTCAGACACAGGAAACTTTAAAAATCAGACTTAACTACTGGATAACATAAAATTCCCTAGGTGAAATTTCATTCCAAGACCAATTTATACATTCCTAGATAGATGGCTTAAAATCACCTGAAACTCTGCAGGGTATGGACCTTAATAAATATTAAATACCTCAAAAACTACTCTAAGATTTTTCTTTCCTTCTAATATCAATTTCACTGTCCTCTTATTGCACAGTTAAAAAAAAAAAAAAAAAAAAAGAATCCAAAAGGATATAACAGCAATTTACCAGCGTTAAAGTGCTTCTGAGGTTAAACTGACAACAAAGAAGAACAGAAACACAAAGCATCTTGAAGTAGGGTTTCAATTAAATGTGCAGGATTTAGTAATGCAGGACGAAAAAAGAGTTACAAATTAATTTAATCTTCTGCCTATAGTTTGCAGCTGCACTCCAAAGTGTCTGGGGCTTAAGAACAAAGCCTTGAAAGGCCTCAGAGTGAGGAAAGCTTCAATTTTTAATGTATAACGCCATTAGCTGATAACTTGTGGAATCTGCGACCCCTGCGGAGGGGCATAAGCGCGGGTAACAGAGACTGATGAAGTGACATATTTGTTCACGTCTAGGACTATGAGGAAGAAGGTTATTACTAATACCGTCAGGCCCAACAGAAATATGCCCTAATAACCTTTGGGACATTCCTTGGCTTGAGCAGATGAGTTCGAGATCTCTCTACATAAAATATATTAAAAATCAAAGCCTAATTCACCTTAATTAAAGATAATTAGTTTCACTTTGAGTTCTTTTAAATATGAACTATAGTAAATGCACTGCAAACTAAAGACTGCAGACAATCATGATTAAATTGCACATTTCTTCCTCGCCACAAATCCCTTATATTACCAGGCTTTTACCGCTCCGTCTTCAAAGGTGTTGCTCAGAATAGCAGCGCCTTTTCCAAAGGGAAAAAGGTGAGACACGAGCCTTTCAGGGCCAATCTATGGAAATTGTCAGGTGCAAAATTCACACAAATGGTCCATAAAGATTAATGAGACTACTTGTTTGAGTAGAGAGGCTTCCCGCTTATTTGTTTGCTGGATTTAGATACAATACCTAAAGGAAAAAAAAAAACGTTGAAGTCGGTTGTGCTGGTGGAAATGCATCTCAACTTCAGCGAAGCAGCAGCACCGCTGTTCTCCATCTCCACTGGCACGAGAGAGTTCACCTGCCATTACAAACCAATTAAACAACAGGGAAAGGCAGACTCAACTGACAAACATTTCTAAATCTTTGACTTTTTAAAAGTAGAAACGGCTATTCTACACAGTATAAGAACAGGGAACATTAATCTATATTACATAATCCGATACATTACGAATACACCGCAGCTGATGTTATCCCTTAATTGTCCGCTCATCTAGCTACTCAGGTAGAGAACTGTATTATTTATTTCGCTGCCGCACAGACTGCCTGCAGTGGCCTAAGAGCAATTGCTGAGAAAGATGATACATTGAGGTCTCAACCCGCGCAAACTGTACCTAAACTTACACTTTATTGCAGCTTAGTTCACAATCTTCACCTAATATAGGGTTACATCCCAGTGCAGCGAGCGGATAAATCATCCTGGAATATTACTCTGGCTAAGTTTAGCTGTGAGTGGAGCATATGTGCTTCCGAGTCACTGAAGCAAAGGCCCATAAAATACACTAATTACTGGAAGTTATGGTCACTGAGTGATTGATAGCGCTCTGCGAGGCAACTTCCCTGTTTTCAGCTATTCTGACGGGCCTCCCCCACCACACAGCAATTATTAATTCATGACCCAACCCTCAGGCACTGGTACCTTTACTTCTAATTCCGCTACCACAAAGATCGTGATGTAGCTGGACATTGTCTGTCTTCATCCTGGTGGCCACTGAAGATGGCAGACGAGGAAACGGAGCTAACGGCCACTGCTTGGAGAAATTGCTCAAAATAGCTCAAGGGAAAAAAAATAATAAAAATGTAGGCCAGCTTTTTCCTAAGAACAAGTTTCTGAAATGCATCATTCTGTACAGAATGATTAAAACTACATAAATATTCTACAATAAGAACAATTCAAGTTATTGAACAAAATTCTGTGTGTAAAAAATGTGTTACAGCCACTCTCAATGGCCGAGTGACGCAGGCGAGGATTTGTCCATACAAGTCACAAACACCACACTACTATAGTCCTTAAAACCAGAGAGTAACAAGGTAAGGCTCATTGCAAAAAAGCACTTTTTATTTTCTTGCTTTCCTTAATCCTAAACGAAAGATGTCCGTTACTAAGTAGTCCCACCTATGCAGTTATCCATGGTCCAAGCTGCAAGGCAGCTCAAGGCATGAGTCTGCTCTCAGCCATACTTCATGAAACCAAAAAAAGGCCAGAAATGAAACATTTTCTCCATAAAGTTGGTTCCTTTTCAGGAAGGGTCTGGCCAAGGGCTGGGGCCACAGAAACCAGCACTGCCCGAGGCCCTGCTATCAGCAGCGAGAAGATGTCAGCCCACAGAGATGGTAATCCAGCATTTTCAGAAACACTTGGTTTAAGTTTTCTCTAATATTAATATTATTTAGAATGATTTACAGTGACAAAGTAAACACCCATCACATCCAAGCATTGCTGGTTATTAGAAGGCTGGGCACAGAAGTGAGGCTTGGTTTTTTTTATTAGTTTAGAGAAGGTTAGAATTCAGTAAGGGAAAAAAAAAAAAAAAAAAAAAAGAGTAATTTAAGACACATCATACTGTATCTACTGAAATGTGCCCAGATCCATCTAATGCATTAATTTAAGAACTTCCTGAATTCTCAGTGTAGGAATGGGGAGATCATGCTCTTCACATGTTTGCTTAATGATGACCTCATGCCTTCTGCTACGAGCCATTCTCAGTGGCTCTACCAGCACCAGCAGCATCACCATGGCAAGGCCTTTCCCAGTCTCTCCAGTTTAAACACGCAGAATAAAGTTCTGCTCATTCCAAGCACACAAAAAGCAAGGACAAGTCCAGTAAGAACAGTCACTTGATCGGCGATACCTCACTTCAGCCAAGTATTTTGTTACAATATCAAGACTCCTGCTCTGCACGGAGATTAAACGCAAATTCTCCTTTCCCATTTAAGCTTGACCCTTGCCATCTTCTAATGGGCTATTTTAATTAATATTCCTCCTGCCTCTACTCAGCGTAGCTTTTGACACTGTAGGTCACTGCATGGTCCGTGTCTGCTTCCAGCAGCCACACAGACATTCTCAGTTGCCCCATGATGATTGTACCCCTTTCTACCAAACCTTCACCAAGTCTCCAGTGCCACTATAGAAAGCTATGCTGTACCACCAAGCTTCAGGTCTCAGATTTCCCCCCGCATCTGTCCACCTGCTATTGTTTAGGTAAGGGTGTAAAATAGATGAAAGACCAACCATTATGTCCACACATAAGTGAAATCCTGCAGAAGACCAAACTGTGGTCTGCAGGAGTTCCTGCAGATCAGCTCACAATCTTGACCTTGAACCATTATCACTTCAAAGCTGATGATATGTGACTGACCACATATTTTAGACTCCTTAGAAAGAATTCTTCTGAAACCTCCTCTCCTTGACCAGACTACATATACGTGAGTCTTTACATCAGTTTTATGCAGTGAAACATCTTAAAGATTGAAGTGCTTTAAGAGAATCATCTTAAAGCAGAGCTGCTTCTCCTGTCACACCCTCTTCAAACATGTTCCTCCTCTTTGCCTTCATGGTCTGAGTGAGCTCTTCTTACATCTCCGTCTGTGCTCCCAGCCCAAGTGTGCTGGAGAGTCTAAGACTCCATAATGCTGACATTGCATGCATTCAGCGTTAACCCCGCTCAGAAGATATGTATGTGTGCCTGAAATACACGATGTAAGGCATGTTTGTTGGATATATATTGGTGTTCCTATGGTGTGGGAATGCACACAACTGCTAAAAATCTGTCCTATGACTGCTTGGAATATTGCTTAAAACAGCATCCTAACACAAATGTCATAAACAACTAGCAACCCTTGAAAGCTCTTGCAAATACACAGATGACAGAGAACTCTGATGACCAAAGACTTAAAAGTCTCATTTTTGGAGTTTTAAGAACTTGTTTCTAACATTAAAACTGATATACAAACTCCTCTTCCCTGAAGGAGAGAACACTGATCATCTTTGCAAGAAAAGTTAATTTTAAAAGGAGGCCTGAAACACAGGAAAGTAGCTGTTTTTCTCAGCAGAGTACAGTGGAAAGTAGAGACGAGGATGTGATACAAAAGGAGGTGCAAAAAGTTATCATTAGCCAAGCACATGAGCTCATATTCTACTTCCAAAACTTACTCGGTTTATGGCATAAGCAAATCACTTTCATTTCCTGCATTTCAATATAATATAATACCAATTCTATCTGTAGATAAAATGAGCCCTGGATCTTCTGGCAAAGATCTGCAAGCCTATACTTTGCCTCAACGAACAACTCGGATCACAACTCAATTCCATTCCCTTCCCAAAATTCCCTTCTCCTCACCTGCCATCTCTCCTCATGACATGTAGGAGACTCTGGTCCTCAGGATTGTCTCGAGAGCATGCCAGCACTCCTCAGCAGGCAGCTTTGAGATGGTAAAATCCAGGAGAAAACCAAGAAGCAGAAGAGCAAACCAGGAGAACCCCTGTGGAAGCAGGAGGACCTGAGAACACACCAGGGTCCCACCAAAGCTCTTCTCACCCAGCTTCTTGTCTCTTACAGCAGTCTCTTATCCCAGGAGAAGTGGCTCAGCTGAAGGTGACAGTAGTATACCTACTCCTCAAACTTCTCCACAAAAAGGCACCACTGGACAAGAATGCTGCCTATCAAAAACCAAGAGGATGTACCTTACCCCATTTTGGATGCTTTGAAGTTCACTTTCAGATAGCAGCCATGCAAGGTAGGATTAGAGTCCTATTGGAAAGTAATAAATATTAGGCAATCTAATTTATCCTCCTGTGCAGGGCACGGTTCTGGGAGGGAGACTGAATCGGTTACAAAACGCAAAAAGCACAGACTCAGCCCAGTCAGCCTGGAGTGTATTTTATGACTGAGTGAGAAACCCCTGAAAAACAGCTTTTATAATGAAAATGCTGACATAGTCTTCAATGTAGTGACAGCAATGTCATTGGTTTAAATTGAACTTGCTTTGTCAACCCAAGAGCACTTAAATAAAACATCTAAAAACCTCATGAAAACACACAAACTATTTGTGATGAAACACTTTCAAACAGTTTTACAGATTATGTATTCAATTTAATTCACTTCAAAAAAGCCTGAAGAAAGAAATGCAAACTCAAAAAAATGAAAGAATAATAATAATAATAAAAAAGCTAGCAGCATTTCTTCTCTTTTTTTTTTTTTTTCCCCTTTTTCTTTTGGCAAAGGGAAGACTGAACACCCTCAGACACCTCTTACTTCAAAAGGAACAAGAACGCTCCCCATCTCTCAAAACTTAGGTGGTACCCACATCTAATACTTTTCACACCCTGCTAGCAAGTTTTTTGGGGCAGTTTTCTTAACCTTCAAAAGTAACATTTCAGTTTCTCATTACACATAGCTTTGCAGCAAAGAAATTCAAGACATTTTAAAGGCTCAGAAGACTATTAAAGAAAATGAGAAGATTTACTTAGCTGCTATTTTATATTATCATACGTCAGAACAGCCCTTGCTAACTTGGTCCCAACATGCCATTTCTTTTAAATTAACATGCTATAACTGTGCTAGCTTGAAGTTGTAGGGATTGGAGTACTACGATACTAAGTGCAGATGATTTTAAAATCCTACAGCAAATGCTAACTTCCCTTTTTAACAGTTCCATCAACAAGAGCCTGGGTGTCTCCACTACCAATCCCCATGTCAATACAGTGTTACTTTAATGACAGTGACCTTGTGTGGCTCTTTGAGCATCTTCTTCACCTTTTCTGAGACATTTTTCTAAGCCACTGTCCTTGCTTTCATCATTTAACACATCACTCAAACCACTTCAATAAAACAGCGATCATGTTGAAGAGAGGTCTCGGAGGACCAGATGACATACCAATTAACAAAGCACACAGAACCAAATTGTTTTTTGTACATTTGGTTCAGAAAACATTCGTGGAAAGTGAGAGGAAAAAAAAAAGTTGAGAAGGTTTAAAAGAGGAGAGCAAATGCAAATTAAAGGAGTTTTCCTAATGTTGGCTAATACAATGCGAAATTCATCCTTCAAATCAAATTCACAACCACCCAGGTTACCCACTAGTAATCCTAAACGAAATTCCAAATATTTTGGTCTACGTGGTAAATCATCATATTGCTGCTGCACATCGAAATACATCTTCTATTCAGCAAAGGAACCAGTAAATGCTTGCTCTATAGGACTTCTGCACTTATATCATTCTACTCCACTGTGAATCAGGAAGAACACCATAGTCAAATCTTAATGTAATACAATCTTGGTTTAGCCCTTCGTTGGCTAGATTCATTTACAGAGTGCGTGAGTACATTCTGTATCTCTCCCAAAATTGTGAGGGCTCTCCAGCATCACAAACCATTAATTTGCAGTAAAACAAATTAAGAGAACTGCATCCCCTGTGACACGTTAAAGTATGTCATTATTGTAATTCAGAGTTAGCTTCAGTCAGTCTCTGGAAGATTTACAAGATCTGAATGCAATGATTCAGCATTAAGTATTTTCACTTTGGTTAAAACTGATTTGGCAAGGAATTTATTGTTTGAAAACATAACAATGGTCTTGGTTAACTTTCAGGCTACAAAATGTGAAATTTGCCTTGATTCAGAGGGCCAGCACCAAGACTACTTAACTTCTATCTAATCTGCTAAAAACATCAGTTGCACTTCACGAAAAGGTATATTCAGCTTCACCTTAATGATACTGTATTATACCAGGAAAAAAGGGAAGGGCACCTATATTTTTCTATTAATCGTATCATGTCTTTGTCAGGCTGTGCAAGAAAGATGATGGAAGTCATCAATGGTTTGAATGACCTGTAGGAGGAAACAACTGTCCTTGAGTTGAAAAACTCTCCTGAGAGCTCATTGCTCGAGCTGGCAAGGCTACAAGGGTTTCCGACCGTAGCTGGCTTGTTTGCGGCCAGCCCAGGCCAGCGTGAAAAAGGCTACATGAACATACCCTTCTGTCACCACCAGACCAGAGCTACCTGCCCCTTCTCCCGGACCAGACCAAGCCAGAGCTGATTTTACTGGTCAAGACGCGATCATAACACAGGCATTTCTACTCAGCTTATACACTCTGGGTTATCTTTCCTATAAACAATCATCCGTTTTTATAAAGTCATTGAAATTCATGTTTCTTAAAACATCTGATGAACCCTAAGCTGAAAAAACCAACCTTTTTCCTGAATCCAAACTGACTTTGTTCTGACTAAATCTGCAGAAAGCGTGGCTTCTCCTGAATGACTGCATTTACGACCACATTCTCTTTGAACTGCTTCATTTTGATAAGACTTTCTCCTGCTTGAAACTATCTTTGTGGGAAATCTTTCTAAAAGCCCTTCCGAACATTTAAATTCAAACCCTTTATTTAATCACACAGGGAGAGACTCCTACCATCGTGCAAATATTTCTGTGAAGATTTTGCAAGGCCATTAACTAGCTCAAACCTTGAATCTGCATAACACTATTTTAACCCGAATAATAGCCCACACCCTGTCCTGGCCTGCAAAGATGCTATACAGAAATACCATCATCTTCAATCCCATGCAGAGGCAGCCATGTACCAGGCCCTACTTCTTACTCTCAGATGGAGTTTTATTAGAGGGTTTAAGACTGTTACATGGTTTGTACAGAGGCTCTTTGTATCTAACCAAATTGAACGCAGCAAGAACAAACCCATTCTAAATACAGCCAAGAAATTTAGCAATAGTTAAAAGCACGCACATATAAAAGAGTATACAAAGACTACATTAAATTATTTTGATGTTAGATTTCATTTGATTCTTCCAATGTGCACATGAAAAGGATAGATATTTGCATACCTCCATGAAGGAAATCCCTAGACTCCAAACATCCGAATGAATTCCGTACTGTTCTCCTGAAATCCGCTCAGGCTGCAAAGAGACGGAAAGAAACATCTTCTTGAGCCTAGCAAACAAACATACGTACTTATTCCACAAAAGCTAGCCCAGGGCAAACAAATCAACTGAGAAAATGCAAAAAAGCTTAAAGCTCACCAGCTAACCTGGCAGAGAGCAAATCCACTCTTCAAACATGACTTATTTATTTATTTTTGCCTCTTCTGCAAGAGCAAAGGACTCGGTTATGCTCAGGCTTGTGGCCATGCATTGCTATGCACCTTGTAAAGTTGGCCTTGGCACTTGTGTTTGGGCTGTTTTATCCAACAAAAAAGCCAATGGCTTGCACACCGCAGCAAAGCGCAAGGTCAAGTTGTGAGAGTCCAATGGTATATACATCTACTGCTATGCCCAGGCACGGCAGCAAGGTACACTAGGAAAACGGACTCCTAATGTTGAGTCAAGGGGTTGGGGAGTAACTATGGTTTAAAAAGCAAAGTTATCAAAGCCAAAAGAATCAATGAAGTCACATGCCAGCAATTTTATTTGATATACTTTTTAATTTCATTTTTGACCTATAGAAAAAAAGACTTCACTCAAAACTATTAATAGCAAGTTTAATGCCTCATGAAATAGAATGCTGTAAAATATAACTGCTAGTTTTTACTTGAAAGCTACAATTTAAGCATTTCCAAGGTCAAGTACAGCATGAAATGTAACAATAAAAGGCTCCATGAGACTTCTCTCCCCACTGTGCTGTTAATGCACCTGTCTAGCCCAACCACCTACGAAGCACTGGCTGTATTTTTAGTCTTTAATAATCCAGAGACCTTTTTTAGAAAACAAACTCCCAAATTAGTGCCAGTCCAATGTGTTTTCGGATGTTTACTCTGCACTGCTAATCCCAGGTCAAGAGCTTTTATCGCAGCATGAATGTTAAGTAAAAAACACAGTGCTGCCACATGAATGGGTGGATTCAAGGATAGCCTTCCACAACTGCCATAACCTAAAAAAAAAAAACCACCCCAGAATGTAACTGGAACAAAACCTTTTTGACTGAGCCTCATTTATTTTGAGCTGAACAGTGACCCAAAAATCTTTTTTTTTTTTTTTTTTTTTTTTTAAAAGTTCATTAAGGCAAGCCTTCATTAAGTATACTTAGCCTAGGTCAGCATATCTTAGAAATGTTTGCAACAGCATTATATAGGGATATGATTTTTAAGCATCCTTTTATACTGACAAAGATCCTCATACAGATGCAGACATGCAGCCAAAAACGTACACCGACAGATACATCTGCCTTTATAACATAACATGGTATGGGCTATCCCGGCCAAGCATGTTTTGTTACCGGCAGACACCGCACCTGTGGCAAGATGGTAACACTCGCAGATCTTTTTAGTGCAGATGAGACCCTGGCCTTTCCTGAGCTGCCAAATCAGATGCATAATTCACACTGAGCAATATTAAATTGTTTATTCTCCTGTTATAACAGCTCAAGTTTTAAACAGCAACTTATATTTAGAAATTATGTATTCACAGAAGATAGTGGCAAATAAATCATTTGCAGATTTAAACAAAAAGTCTAGTCACATGAATTTAAGAGTATGGAAAAGAAGATGAAAATAAGAATAACAGACGCATAAAGTAAAGTGTGCAACACAGAGATCATCCTAAAGACACGCAGCTCAAAAATATTTTCTCTTAAAAATTTCTACAACTGGTTACTTTTTTCATCCAAATTTTTTCTTCTGTATAAAGTGGTGATAAAATGATTTTACAGAAAATGTATTTTTGTTGGAAATTTTAATTTCTCAATCAAAAAGCTTTTTTGCTTGTTTATTTTAAACAGAAACCTCAATTTTTTTAATGGTTTCAAATTCACTCACAGTCTGCCAAGTAGGCAAACCAAAGCTTACGACCTTCATTATTTTTTGATGACTAGACTATAAATTTGATGACGACAAATGACTCATTCAGCAAGCAAAACAATTTTAACACAAGAAATCAGATCAAGTACGTTTTAGCCTAAGCTTCTCTTTTTCAATTAATAGATGAATGCATCACATTCATCCACAAACAATAAGAAAAAAAAAGTAATTTATTTAATGTACACCTGGGAAAGAGAACAGTAATCTTGATCTGTACACTAAAAGCATAATACAATTTAATTCTCAGACCTGCTTAAGACCACTCTAAAAGTAACAGCTGAGTTGGAAAAGTTGATTAATTTGAAGCTGTTTATTTGTCTGAATCGCTATGTTCCAGTTCTTTTAGAAAATGGAGGCATAGAAATCAGCAGGCTTACTAGCAAAAGTGGTAATATAGAAGACCAGATTTTTTTCTCTCTTTTCTTTTTTTAAAAACATTTTTCTGCACATAATATTCTGATGACACAGGATAGCCCAAGTCTTTCCAGGATGGTGACATGAGTGTTTCAGAAGCTACATAATGAGTACACCTTGACTAGAAAAGCACTTAGCAAATAAATGGACACCCTGGCCTGCTTTCTTCTTACAAGAAAGTAAGAAAAAATACTTGAAAGTGATTAAACGTCATGGATTTCTCTCTCCTCTTTTCCGAGGTTTGAAAAATACAAGTATCAACCACTTTGTATCATTTGCACTTTTTTTTTTTAAAAACAAGCTGAACACTTATTTTTTCCTCATTAATATTACGACATACGTAGTTTGCTAAAGAATTTTAATGGCCAAAAATAAAAGACAATAGTTAATACACTGCTCTAAACCGAAGCAGTTAAGTTTTCACATCTGTTAAATGAGGAACTAAAATTAATCAAATTGATCTAATGGAAAATACACACTAACTTTTGTAGTTTACTTTCACACTGGCTTTCATCACTATATTAATCTCAAAGACATGAACACCACATGCCAGTCGTCAGGTCAGCTAGAACTGCTAACCCCAGACCTCACATCCTAGCTAACAGCAGCAGTGTTCCTCCAAATGATGCATCTTCAGCAATGTTTTACTTTGATCTAAAAATGATGGGAATTTATGTTTTAATGTACAGAAAAAGGACAAAAGTAGTCTCATCATAACAAGCATTCTGACCAAAATTTATACAGAAAAGTGAAACATATTGATGTCTTGGTATGTATGGTATGAAGATTACACAACATGCAATTTAATGCCCTAAAATTCTTAGTCCAAATATTTTAGCTTCAAATTTACATGGCAGCTTCACGTGGGAAACACCCACAGAGGTGCTCAGGTATTATCAAGAAGTCCATGAGACTCCTGCAAATGTCTAAATGCTTTGCTAAACTGCAGGCTCAGAGCAGCGGTTCCCAAACTGTGGACAGCATTGGACCGTCAGCAGTCCGCGAGGAGCTGCAGGCTGTCAGTGGAAAGCTGCTTTTTTATGTTGAACTGGCTCCCTTCTTTGTTCCCAGCTGTTACAATGCATTAAAGACAACTAAAAATACATGAAAGAAACACTTTTCCAATATTACTCTTCCGTATCAGCAAGAAGTGCACTCGTCACAGAGCTGGTAGGTGAGCACAGACAGGAAGGGAGTGGGTCTGTGAGACAGCAGAAAGGAGTCGTTTCGTGGCGCACACAATTAAGACACAGCTTATGCTGAGTATGGGGAGAGATGAAGTTTGAGAATTGATTTAGAGTATATCCTGCATTACACAGAACAAGACTGTGAACAAATACTTCTATTTAAATGTTATTCCTGCATAAATCCACTTACCGCCATATAAGCATTTGTTCCAACATACGTCTTGGCTATAGAATTCACCAGCTATCAGACAAAACAGTCTGTTAGAACAATATAAAGATAATGTGGAAATAAAATGGGCAATTATTCCTCATTTAACCTACAATCATCATTCCTATAAATCAACTAAAAATTATGTAAAAGGGAACAAATTTATCTGCAAAGGCATTAAAAATGATTAAATCTCTCTTTTGTTCGGAATGAGAGTTCCAATTTAAACAAGCACTGCATTACAGTTTATGGCAGATAACCTTAAACAATTCTGTTAAACAGGATGCTTATCGCTTTAGTACCCCAAACTAGTCTGATATAAAAAGTCAATTTGAAGTAGGATTGAACGCGCTCATTTTTCAGTCAGCTGGCTCAAGATGTGAATAAAGCCACATTCATCACTTGAATGCAACGAGCACTAAATACGCTGGAGGGACAACAGACTCTGACAACTTATAATACAAGGCTGACCTTCTCTTTGGTCCTCATGTTTGGCTGAGAGTAAAGGTGCTGAAATTCAAATCAACATCACAGCAAGCTCATGGGTCACTATCAGAGAAGTTCTCCAGGGAGGCCCAAAATGGAAATTAATTAAAATTTGTGCTGCACATTGTAAAAGCCCACCACTATTGTTACTCCCAATATTAATTTTTATTGTGGGCCAGTTGGGCTCCCCAGACACATCTCTCGTTCTGCCCTCCCTTTTGTCTGGCCAAAACGCTTTCATATCAAAGCTGCATATCAATGAAGTTTGCTATTCGTAAGTAGTAATTACAATATCAGCAGTTTTTACTGTCATTAAACAATGAACAATCATATTCAGATGAAGAAAAGTCGCCCAGAGATTAAAGATGAATAGGGCTGTCCCAGCAGAGGGGAGCTTGCTATGGGGCTGTTTGTCTGGCAGCCAGGTGACTTTGACATTAGAAAGAGAGCGGGCAGATATCTAAAGGGGGAATTACCTGAGTGCTAACCCCAAAGTCACACAGCTTCACCTGGCCTCGCGTGTTCACCAACATATTAGACGGCTTCACATCTGTTGAGGAAACAAAACTGGATTTAATCGATATTATTCTAGACACACATCGTATATACAGAGATCGTTACAAACATTGGCATGATGGATTTTAATAGGAAATATTGCAAACATATATTTCAAATGCAACCTCTGGTTTGTAACAGTCAGTAGCACAGACGACATTATACCTGTACCTCTCAAATACTGATAATCCATGTTATTAAATCATAGAATCATTTAGGTTGGAAAAGACCCTTAAGGTCATCGAGTTCCAAATCTGCAGGTGACACCAATGTGGGAGGGACAGCAAGTGCACTGAAGGATGGGACCTAGAATTCAAAGTGATCTTGACAAATTGGAAAATCAGACTGAAAAAATAAGATGAAATTCAACAGGGACAAGTGGAAGCACTACATTTAGATAGGGATTAATCAACTGCATAAATATAGGATTAAACAACTGCCTGGAATGTAGGCTGGAAGTGGTCTGCAAAAAAGGATCTGCAAATTACAGCATGAAGTGGAAATGACAGAGAGGGAACAAACTCTGTCACTGGACAATTTAGGAACAAGCCAAAAGCAACGGTGCAAACGGTGAAGCCTGTTTTAGTATTGAGGGATAGCCGGGCTGACCTTTTAAGGTTCATCCCTGCCCTGCGACTTTGTGTTCTAACACTGCAATTAACCCTGCCTCCCTCTTCTCTAACAGCTCTCACTTAATTCCATGTAGTGACAAGAGCAGAATTTAATATTCTATAAAAATTACAAATACAAAGTATCCCATACAAACACCCACCTATAGGAACACGGGCAAAACGCAAACATACAAGCACATTTGAGCCTCCTTCTGCCCCAGGAACATATACAGTGCAGCTTTGCTCTTGGGCACACCATTATTCAAAGCTACTGGCTTCCACCTCCATGGCTTCTACTGCATAAAACGGCTCCGATCTCACGGTTTCAGAGCTTTTGCAGAGGTTAACCGCCAGCAACGCCTTAAAATGATTACTAATCCTGCTCCAGCAAATAAAACATCAATGTACATCGTAAAGCCAGATTGTCAGCGTAAAGATCTTAATGCTGACCCCCTCTGATGCAAAAAGAAGTTGGTACACTTCTGTTGCATACTGTAAAATCAACGTGTGAATAAACTGCTGAACATCCAGCCTGACTGTAGTGCAGGAAACATTGAGCATCTTTCTGTTCCGGGGATGCCAGTCAGAAGGCATAATGTGCGCGTTATGGCCTGGCTTAAACTTGGGAAGATTAGAGCACAGTGGCTTTGCCTAATCACTGCTTTCTTCTGTCAAAATGGATTAAAAGCAATAGCTTGTATCTTTGCCTTCTTTAAAAGTGAACACTAGTTGGGTGCAGATGGATGAAACCCAACTAGAAAAGAACCTAATTTTGTTTATCATTAAGTTTGCCTTTGTTTAGCAGATGTTTTCTGGTACCACAGTAGCTTGCTTAATTTGTCTCTGTAATATAGAAATGTATAACCTCAATTAACAAGCTGATTAAATGCTTTCCTATATTTGAACTAAAAATGCAGTTTAAAAAAGGGGAGCATTCAATAGTACGTTATATAGCTTAAGTGGATCTGTATGTTCTAAGTTAGGTGTTAATACTGCTAATATGTTTTGCAATTTCCCCCCAAAGCCAAAAGAAAAATCAGTCACGAGCATCTTCACCATGTTACAGCATTGACAGGCTCAGTTTGTGTATCCTGATCTCCATTTCATCTTTAGGAATTCAATCCGTGTGCTGCATTTTTGATGGATTTTTACCTATTCCCTTGCTTCAGGTGACGAGACAAAACACTACTACAGAGCAATCCACGCCGTCACAAAATCTCCCCCACACACCCTAACAACATTTTAGGCATATGCTTTCTAACTAAAACTTCAGGGAGACTCAAATATTTGCTTGCAGCAACCCGCTAAGCAGCACGCTCCTCTCTGGTGTCGAGTGACTTTGCTAAATCTAACAAGACATGCCGCGTACATCAGCAGGCTCTATCCTGAATCCCGAGAAGAACAGTAAGTTGCACAGTAATCCCGTTTAACCTTCTTTCTAAAAATATGACAGCCAATAGAGCTACCTCGTTACTAGGCTTGCGCTGAATTGTAATGAGCAGCAGATGCAACTACACATACAGAATACTGACATTCTGCACCACGAATCCAGCTGTTTACAGTACTAACACTTTTAAAAGAAAACTGCAGTATAACAAAAGGCCCTTGCTTTTAATTGTAAAGGATGTAATAAAAATAATTAATAACCAAACGGACAAGAGAAACATTTTGGTGCAGTACGGATGGAAATAGGTTAGTGGGATCAAGACTGGATGAACTGCATTATTTTTTAACAATGCAAAAATCCTTTCACTCTGAGTAGAGGGAAGGGTCTGGGAAGGCAGAAGGAAGCTCTAAGCGTGAAACACTGCGACCTCACGGAAAGTGATGATGAGGCAACATGCACGTGGCCAAATTTTCTTTCTATAGGGACTCAACCATGTCATGAGTTCCGAGGAAGAGGCAGGGTGTTCTCCAAGCACAGCCCACAAGTCCTTCCCTTAACACCACCCACCAGAGGAAACCACCACGCCGCATTTATCCCCTGTCCCACCAGGCCCAGCTCCCACCAAGGAAGAGCCAAGGCTCTACCCAGCCATCACCTTGTGTCCCTGGGGATCTGCAGATCCCAGCTCCCCTTCCCTGCTACCGCGTGGGATGTCACAGTAAGTCGATATAATTAAAAAACACATGTCATTCATTAAGCGGTGCTTGATCCTGAAATCCTTCCACAAACAGAACTAAAAAAACCCAACCAAACAAACAAAAAATCCTAAAAGGAAAAAAGCAATCAGCCATCAGCCCTTAAGGAAGGGAAGCCTATGCAGGCTGGGGACTCTGCTGAGCAAGCTGCAGCCAAACAAGCACTGCTAAGAACAAATACTATCTGTCCTTGCAGCAGAATTTAAACAGCACCGCAAATGGGGGATTTACACAAATATTTGCTATGAATCCCAACGGTTGCGTTGATTTCCTCAAGAAAAAAGGAAGTGACAATCCCAGACAAAAATGTCACTTCACAAAACATCTCATATTGAAAGTGGGGAGAAAAATCACCCAATCAGTAAATTAGCCTTTTTGTTTCATAAACTGCTTCAGTTAATGGGTTAAACATTTTTTGTTTTTGGAAAACAAATGTGCATAAATAATGTTCTGCACCATCTGCTTGTGATTAATATTACTGTTTAGAAGTGAAAGAATTTAAACAAGAGCCAAAAGGGGTCATTATGCTCCCATTACCAGTGCTTGCTTAATACAAATGATTTCTATGAAGCATCATTACAGAGGATGAAGAAGTCCTCTTTATGATATATCTGCCTAAGTCGTTTCACCTCTCTGCAAATAAATGGGACCTCCAAGCTCTTACTTACCAGTAAACAGAACTGTCAGAGGTTCAGCTTTTTGAACACCAAATATTTCAGTCATCTTGTTTTATTGAAAAGCAAACAGATTAATGATTGGGGAGAAAAAAAACCCAGATTTTTAAAAGCTGTCTCTAGACTTCTTCTGTCTTTTAAAAATATAAAACCACAATACGCCAGGTTCAAGGGAGACAAGAGATACAAAAGCACAATTTAGCTGCAGACAGCTCACACAACATTACTGTTAAAGCGAAGCTGCTGGAAGAATGAAAATATTTTCTTGCCATAACGACCTCATCAGCATGCTTTTTGCAGAGGCCAGGATTATGTTTTTTAAATAAGCCTAAGTGGTCCATGAGTGTGCATGTATGTATTTAGCTATACATATATAAACACAAGTACGTATGTATATGTATATACAACCCCCCCCCCTAGTATTTTTGTTTGTGCTTCATTATACATGGCACTAATGCTGATTAATTCTCACACAGCTAAAGAAGCAGGGGGAAAAAGTCAAATACGCTGCTCTGGTCATCTTTGGTGAAATCCTCAGCAAACTACAGCTCCTGCTGAGAAGACGGGAACGCTCATCGTCCATATTGCACAAGTGCCTGTCCCTACCAACCAGCACCCCTCTGCTCCAGTTAGCTCAGCCTTGCACATCGCAAACCAGAAAACACTTCCAAAAACTCTTGCCACAAATTCAAAACGTAGTCAGAAACCAAGGTCCCCAAACCCTGCAGTATATACTGGCCCCCAGTACACGGTCATGCGTACGAATACAGATCAGTACAATTAAACACAAGCAGGTAACATTTATTTCATACATTTCTTTTAATAAGGAGGTGCGAACAGAGAAAAACATACCAGATAAAATGCATATGGTCTATACTTATTCTTGAACTTAACAGATTTTGGTTTGTCTTTATACAAACTTTGACTTTGTACGTGATTAGACTTGTTTAATTGCTAATTCTGTTTTAAATCTAAGTTAATTTCTCATTACCCTTCCATTTCTACTTCTTATCCTCTGGGGAAAAGAGCACACTTATCATTGGGACATTCTCACATCTTCCAAAGAAGTGGTGTAGGTGTTAATCTTATGTTTATGTTTGATGTGGGTGTGATGACTATGACTACAGCTTTGGGTTTATTAATATGCACGGCTATCACCTCATTAGTTGCAAGGTTTGTTTTGAAGTTAAGCTGTAATATTTGCTGAAATGTCTGATCTGGAATAAAAGACTTGCTCATTGTTTGTTTCCTTTGCTTTAATCCATGCTCTAGTCATAAACTGTCATTTGCTGCACTCCCTTACACAGCTTCTTCACGATGATTGCTTCTCCACCTTCGTTACCACCACGGTGGAAATTCTTGACTTCTTAGCCTATGCGAGCTTCCTGCATGGTCTGCTTTACACGCGACAGCAAGGAAGTCAGGGTTAAATTTTCTTTCGTTTACTTCTGATGCATTAAAACCAGCAGACAGCTGAAGGAGATTACTTTGAGAAATAGGCATCTTCCTTGCATTGCATTACTCTGTATCCCTTTTTAAGATACAGAAGTACACACACATGTTCTGTATCTTAAAAATGGGTACACAGTAATGCTGAAAACCAATCCTTTGAGGAAACTCTGCTGAACCCTGGAATGCTAGTTATCCCCTCCATGGCATTTTGCAGCGCTGTTCTCACCTTGGTCAATCTAGCAACAGACCAAGGCCAGAAAAATCTGAAGTGTGATGAAAAATCAGTTTCTGTGCTTTTCTTTACACCATAGCAAGGACCATACATAATTCATCAAAAGCTCAGAGCTGCTCTTCAATCAAGGCAATGAAACCCATACAGAAGGGGAGATTTTGTTTTACTGGCAAAGCAAAAATCAGACCCAGGTTCTAAATTCACAGCAGAACAACAATAAAATGTTACAGTTATAGTATTTATGCTTGACCACAATGCTCTCTCCAAATCACATTCAGTAGGTGGCCAGAATCTTTAATGAAAAAATTAAAAATGAAAAAAAATTTCAAATCTGCTTTTTCTTTTTAGGTGTTACAACAGCATGGCAAAGACTGTGTAGCCTATACAGAGCGATAGCCAGCCACGGATGCTCCAGCTGCTTTTTCTTTTATATTTATTCTGACAATCGCTGTGGCAGCTCTGGCATCTAGACTGCTCATCCTCTTGCTGAGAGTGGATGGAGCTGATAAATCTCTGCATCTGGCAACATTCAGGCCAGTAGGTGAAATGTTTAAACCATCATCAGAAATGAAGCCTCCTTGGTAACCTGTGTCTGCACCGAGTTGGTCATGGACTCTGGGTTATTTCTGTTCTTTTAATCCAGTGACAGCCTAGGGTCACATACACCAGCAGCCTTAGCATTTCACTCACCCTCTAATCGGGGGTAACAAAGCCAAGTCCTTACTTGATCTCTACTCACTCCTCTGGCCACAGCCCTCTTTCTCCCACCCAGGAGAGAGCCTGTGCTCTCACGTCAGAGCAATCTCCCGGGAAGGAAATGCTGTGAGACCGCGGAGGAATTGAAGCCAACGTCCTGCTGCACAGCTGCTTGCTGGGCCATTACACAAAGGAAGGATCAATCTCCTCCTCCACTACAAACTCTCCACAAAAGCCTGAGGACAGTCTGAGCCTAAGCTCCAACGAGGAGCAGGACCTCAATACATACTGGTAATTAGTGTTTCCTATTAGCTTCTTCATCCCACTCAGTGCACAGACTTCTGGATGACTCTCCAGAGGTGCCCGACTCCTTGCACTGATCACACCAGGACACTGGGTGCCTAACCCAGGCATTTCTCATCACCTTGCCAGAGCCTCACACCTACTTCTCAGCCACTCCAAAACTAGGCACCCCAGAAGAAACAGTCTTACCTATTTGGTTTGCAACTTAAAATTTTCTACGTGTCTCTCTACTTTACACTTCTCTTTCAATCAGAAATGATGTCGGTTACTGCACGCTCCAACTGTGCACACGGGCTGAGTGAGCAGATGGGTTAAATTAAACAGTATTGTTAGCAACATTAGGAACCAGAGCAGTTACTTTCAGACACTTTAGAAACATTATAAATGTAATGAGTTTCTCTAGCTTTTTTTTTTGGGGGGGGGGGGGGGTGGCAGTGGTGGTGTAGGGCGAAGGGCTTCTTTGTTCTTTAAACAGCATTTTCCACCGTTTCCAGAACTGACATTGGTTTTGAAAGTTCTAGTATATCTGAATTAACTTACCACAATAGACAAATTTTTAACAAAATGTAACAACACTAAAAAGCAAGAAATATATAAGAAGTTTAAAAAAATACAGATTCGCTTCAGGAAGGAGAATAAACAGCAAAACCCAAAAATGGCTTACATCCAAACAGGTTTAAAGTTTCTTTAACTATTCATGACCATGTTAAAGGACAGTGGGCCACAATTTTAGAGATCTGAGGCTCTAGCAACGCTTGTGGCTGTCACATGAGATTTCTGAAGTACGTAAGAAAATTCATTATCTATCCTCTATTTTCAGTACTACTCAAACATCTGATTTTCCTTGCTGATTTTTCCACTGGGCACGTGTTTGTAACCCTAAGCATCTAAATCTCTATAAAACTCATTTCTCTCTTTAGTCTTTTTCTTTGTAGGGGAGGAGGGACGGCAATAAAAGAGAACAGCAGTAAAAATATTTTATCAGAAAATCTGCAAGGCTAATGAGTAAGATTCATTCTGCATTACTCCACTGGAATCAAACCAGATGTTAGTATGGACTACTGTCTCTGTAGAAAGCGTTGTTAAGATAAAATAATATGGTATTTCATTGGAAAACAGAAAACATCTGCTACTCACCTCTGTGTAAAATCTTTAGACTCCATAAATAGGTAAGGCCTTTCACAACCTGAATTTAAAAGAAAAAGCAACAACACATGTTAAAGATTCCTGGTAAGACACACTACACATCTCAGCTGGCGCGAGTCGTTAAAAGACCTGAGTTCCAATGAAGAACGGAGCCAGGACCACAAAAAGGGGAGACAAAGCATCCCTTCCAAAGGATTGCAGGACCCAGACGAACCCCTGCTGCAAACCTGCTGCGGACTGCACAGCAACAGGTTCTTTAAGAACACACGAATAAGCTTCTTCCCAGGATCCGTAAGTTGAAGTTAGTTGAGCTTCTACTGAATCCCTTTAGGCATTTCAATGTATTTTTAATTCATCTATCTTTGCTGGGGTGTTAAAAATCATGAAGTGCGTAATGATTTGTCTTCTTGCAACAAAAGCAACCCAGTGAAATTAAAAGCCAGAAAATAAAAAAATCTCTAATAGCCTCTTCTACTTCATCCTCCCTTTCCCTTTCTTTCCATTTGATGCATCTGTACTTTTTCCTCCTTTACTTCCCGTGCTTTTACTCAGTGCAAATGCTGAACATTGCTTCTTGAACTGTACAAATTGTCTTATTCTTCATATTACTCATCCTGAACCAAAGGCAAGCCTTACTGTAACCCATAGCCCCAGAATATATAGTTGGGACCCCTAAAAGATAAGACTTGGGGCAGACTTTGGCCTGCTATTCCAGAATTTGCTCCTGGAGCTAAACTGTTAAAATCAAATTGGAGTGCCTTATGTATGAGATGCATTTTAATGAAAATTCGTAGGACGTGCATTTGTAGTATGAATGCAGGTATACTTCCCAAAACAACAACCCATGACACTTCCTTACACAGAATACGTACATACGGCTCTTTCAGATCTGGCAAGATCATCACTGGATCCAACTGCTACTCTGTTTATTTTCTACATACAATATGATTCTAATAGCCCCAAATTAAACAAGCCGTTCAGTCATCTCGCTAAGAAAGCAGTTGGGTATTACAAGTTATCCTCTCTGCAGGTTTTGTTTCTGTAAAGTAATTAAACCCCAATACTACTTGCATTTTTAACATAATTTTCCCCCTAGATTTACTACTTTTACAAGCCCAGAGAACGAACAAGATTCAAAAAACATACTTCTACTACTGCTTAGTTTTTACCCAAACCATCCCTGCTGTCTCAGCCAGCTTTTTTAATAGAGCAAATCTTTTTTACAAAGTTTCCATCTATGAGATGACATTTCATTCATTTTCCTGAGACACTCTTCGTGCATCTCCAGAACAATAAAGCATTTCTGATGTTTGTAAAGTTGTATGAGTTTTTCAGACAAAACAATTACATTCTTTTCATTGTCCGAGTAGACTGAAATGAAATTACTTCTGTTGCAGTGATCAAGCAGAAGTGCTAAAAACATTATACAGCCTCAAAGCAGATAGCACAGTAACTTTCAGCCTTCCTATTGGATTAGAAACTCATTTTAAAATTTATTCTGTAACCAAAAACAACGTCAGTGGAATCTGAATTCTTCTGTAAAGGAAATAATGATTCCGGATCCCCACTAAATTGCTCTAGGTGGCAATTCCTCAGTGTTAAATTCACACTCCATACCCAACTATCTCATGGCCTCAGATGGTAATTACCTGTAACAAAAGGCCTTAGTCAAATTCTGCGTGCCCAGCGGTGTGGCCTTGTTCACGTTAGCCTTTCAAAAAGCAAAACAGGGGAATTCTACTTACACAGCATTTTGACATAAGAAGAAGAAGAAAAAAAAAAAGTACTGATGCAAAAATAAGTAAAGAGGGTGCAACATTTCAGGCCTCCTCCAATGGTGAAAGTGATTTTGAGAATAGTAAGCTTCTTTGCTTATTAAACATATATTTAGACTATTTAAAATCTTTAAGATCATTATAAAATTATTTAATTTATTTTAAAGCATGTTTTCATAGAAAAAAGGAAACATTTCCTATGGAAAAAAAATCAACAGCTGTGAGTTATTAAACATCTTTATTATGGAACATGTGCTGAATAAGCAGTTATAAAAGACATGGTATTAAACAAACTCTCACATTCAGATTCTCTCAGCATCAGTGTACAAAGGAATGAAAAGAGTTTCTCCCTTTATCCTGGCTGCAAATATGTGTGCAGGAGCCCCCTGAATGGACTAACCTAGTGTAAAGTACCGTTATTCGCTTACCTTACATTTGCCTATTAGGGAAGGACTCTTAAGTATTAAATATTATTCTAAAATGGTGCTGGAGCAGAGTATCTTTTGATTGAACATCTAGCAGGAATTATTGGTATTCAGTAAAGTAGGTTTTACAACAATGACTTGACAAAGCCTTGACACAAAAAGTACTTCTACCTGCTGTCAATCACTCACCCTCTTGACAGTTCAAGTGCACATCCTTTCAGGGAGAACTTCAATCAACATTAGCACTCAAAACACAGTGCACAATGTCACTGCTTCAGAAATTGAAGTGAAAATAAATGTGTGAAGTGCCAAGCAAAGGTACAACAGATTTTACATCGGCAGACCCAAATAAGTACACATCAGTATGAAAACAGGAGCGACCACAACATCACTTTGGGGTTCCCAAGATATACTTTTCCTTTGGAAAAACACACCAGCCCTTTGCACAAATAAAGAACACAAGAAAGAAGAGAGGTTTCCTCTTCTCGATGACACTGTCTCATACAGGCCACCAGGATGAATTTTATGATGAAGTCAGAGATCCCTCCAGCTTCCTGGGGACCCATGTCTCAGCAGACTCTACCTCTCTCTTACCACTTTATCCGGCCCCTGAAAAAACAGTACTTCTCCCCAAGCCCTGGCAAATGTTTTCCTCCTTTAAGGATTTCTTTTCACTGCCTTGCTTTATTTTCAGCATCCTGTCTTTCAGCCTCAAACCTCCCCCCCACCCTTTACTCCTCAAAAATATAACTGACAGAGTATCACACTCAGCAACACATTCCTGCTATTCCAGCTTGAAAGCTGATTGTCCATCGCAATTAATGGTGATCGCTTCTTCAATGGGAAATGGATAACAAGAATGCAGAACACCACTATGGTGTAAAGACTACATATATTCTATGTGACTCTGTGATCTCCAGTTTAATTCTCAGCAGATAAGGGTTCACATCAGAAAAATTACAGTGGCAGTTGCTATCATCAGAAAATGTTTGATTGTCTCAGCAGACAAAACTCTCCTCTGGTTCCTGCCAAATCATGAGAAAGTCTGGTTGGGAGGGGAGCGTACGAGAAACCAAGTACGATTCATGCCCATTAAGCAGTGCAATGCCGGTACCTGGTAAGTATTTATAGCAGTATTTCAAGGAAATGAGTGAGAAATGAGTAGCACCACAGTCCTATCCTTTTGGCTACAGAAAGTCAGGGTGTCAAGAAAGGGATGTCTCTCAGGTAGTTCAGCCCCAGCCTGTGGAGATCAAAGAGTGCAAGGAAATGACCTTGAGTAGAACTCAGTGTTTAATTGAGCAAGTGCAGCACAGGGCTAATGTGCTCCCTTTGCCGTATCGTGTTGAGCAGACACAGACCTTGTTCTAGACCAGCTGGAATTTCCTCTGCCTTTTGTGCTCACTGCTGTGAGCAGGACAATCGTTTTTAAGGGTTGTCAGTCCACCGCTTTTCATGACGATTACATTTGTATAACAAGAAAGGAAGCAAGAAAATCATCAAGTCAGAGTGAGGGGAATGTTGGGATGCTGCTAAATGTCTATACGTGCCTGCATCATTTTCCTCTGGAAATGGTTTCCCTTAAAAATTTCTACAAATATAACAAAAGGGTATTCTAATTAACAGATGTGCAGGTCACACATATTATTAAGCAGCTTCAATAGACTAATACATTGTACATGTCTCGGGAGAATAAAAGACAAATGACTCTGTGTACGTGGTGCAAGGAAGGTAGAAAGAAAACATACAGACTGGGGAAAAAAGAGACTACGGAAGCTCCAGATTTCGTCCACAGAATCCATCCATGCAAGCTCCAGCTTTTGTTTGACATTCTCCTTCTCATCAGTACACAAACAGAAATCCTCCAGGCTTTGGGTAATCTTCACAAGCTGTTCGGGGTGGGGATTATGGTGTCTGTGTACAGTACTTGGCAAAAAGGTGCCCCAACCCACAAAATGGGCTGCTGGGCTCTACTGAAATGTCAGACACCAAGATGCAGGGTAGCCATTTGTGAAGACTTAAAGGAGCCATTCCTGCTGCCACTGATAAATTATAGAGAAAACAAAGGCTTTCACTGCCTCCTTCCAACAAGTCTACTATGGCAATCGAGCAAAAAATCAGCACCAAAGCAGAGGAAGCTGCCAGTGCTGGTTCAGCCTCAGCGCACACCTTCTGTTACGGAGAAGCAGGAGAAAGGGGTGAGTTCCTTCTCTGAAGGCACCTGCTCCTTTGTTCACCTCTTTACTGACCCCCTGCACTGCAGTGGGCATGGTACAGGTTTCTAAAGCAGCACATCAAATAACTAGAAAAAGTTAAGTATCAGCTCAGCATCCGTGTCAGGGAGCCATGCTCACTAACTAACAGATTTGTAGAGAGATGACCCTGCAGGTGAACAAAACAAAACAAAACAAAAAAAAATCAAGACATAAAAGATGGGGCTAAAGCACCACCATTATGGGTAAGTGAAAAATTGGAAGAGAACATCTGCAGAATACCAAGGTGGGCTGGGGAGGATGGGGGAGAGGAGAGACAAAAGCAAGTAAGGAAATGATAAGGTAAGTTAGTGTGGATGTATTAAGTACACAACACGAAGCGAGATAAGGAAAAGGAGAAGGAAGAAGCATCTGAAGAAATGCTTGAAGGCCCATCCCAGTACTATTACACTATACACATGCTACTTAGCGTCAGGAATATGAGGACACCGTGAGCAACTTATCATTCATTGCTCCATAGGGAAGAAGAGATGAAACGTTTTTACTCTGAACTAAAGGTGAAAAGCATTCAAATTCCATAAGAAACTGCTAGGCTATATAATGAGCAGATTTGAAACTACTTAGAGGAAACAGCATCAGAGAAGGATGTTCATCACCCTGGGCAGGCCACACAAATTAAGAGAAAGTAGAGCTGTGAATTACAATGAACAGAGACTAAATAGCTGCCTGTGTTGGATTAAAGGATTTAAATTGTCAGCTTGATGTATAATGAATGTGAAAACCCAGCACTTAATTAAATGGCACATGATAGAATAACTTTGTTATGCTTTAAACTGCTTAAGTTATCAAAGTATTCCTTATATTTAGCAATTGTTTAGCAGTATCTCTCTCCCTTGTGAGATGCACTAAGACATTGGTCATTTATCCTGTGTTCAGCTGTGGCAAAATATGGAACTTTTTTTTTTGTTCTGTAATCTGAGTTTTCAATCATGGCTAGTGAATTTCTAGCAACACAAAGTCACTGAACACTGCTGAGACACAATGATGGGCTACCAAGTGCTCTAAGCACTGTCAACACCTTGCTACCAAACTGAGTAGACATTGGGGACTGATAGTTCTTCCCAGATCACAGACCATCTCCCTCCTCACCACCCCTAAAATGACTATTAGCTCTTCAACAGTGACTGCTCACGTGTGAAGGGTCCCAGCACAGGGGTAAGAGAGCAGCCGGTCCCCAGGCAGCCTTTGTCAGGCCTGGCTTGTGCCAAATAAAAACTTCAGCCTCCTCCTTATCTACCTTAAGGAGTGTATCCGCCACAGGGGAAGACAGAAAATGTGTTCTGCCATTGCATTTTGATAACAGGAACTGACTTTTAATTTTTCAACCTGGAAAGCAAATCTAATTGAATTACTTTGTACAGAATGAGGACAGTTAGAATGGAAATTACACAGGAGAATCAGCAGATGAGGGATCACCATAAGGGCTAGGACAGGGCTCCTGAATCACTTTTTAAAGGAATCATATAGCACATAAGAAGGACTTAAAAGCTAAATAAAGGCAATTAAGAGGACTGCTCCATCCTACAAGGGTTGATACGAAGCAACATGACCACAGAGTTCTCCAGCAAATTCATGATTTTTTTTCTTATCCCATTCAATTTATCACATCCTTTTACATTTCTTGAGCCTCTAGCAACTCACGTGTTGGTCATTCAAAAGGAAGGCTTCCTTAACCCCGGTGTCCTTGTGCACACAGGATGGTTAGGAGGAGCACGAGATAGGAAGGACCCTCCCTTTTACACAGACACAATGAGGACACGGATCCTGGAGATGACTCAGTGTCCCAAGGGGGCATGTGCGCACTCAAATCAGAGATATGTTACATGCACAATCAAAAACTGAAAGACAAAAAGAAAAAAGTACTTACAGCTACTGCTATTCTTCCAAGTACATGTTCTGGAATTTTTCTATAAACATCCAAAGAACCCCCTGCAGGGACAAACAAAACGTGCTTAGGTAATACAGAATGAAATACTGCCCTAGATTTGAAGTCACAAGGGTTTTCTAGGCCTTGGTTATTAATAAAACCACCATCAATGATATAACAATAACTGTGTCAGAAATAACTGACCTTAAAAATCTACCAAACTCTGAATAAACACATGAAACAGTACTCAGGTCTCTTTTCACCCACATTACTTATTTTTCCTTGCTCAAAGTCCTGTTAGAAAACCTCCCAGTCACAGGACAGAATATCGAAATTGGAGAACTCAAAACCACCAGGCTTTGAGTAACTTCTCGGGAATAACGAAGTCATCCCAAAAAGCAACAGCGGACTTCAAAGTCCAAAGTATTCTAATCCTTGTCCCCAAAACCTGGTGCTAGCATTACATGGTATCTGATACAATGCTTATATACATGCTTAAAGCTGTTTCCTCCTGATGATCAAACCAGCGGAAGTTTGGTTGAGCGTTGCAGTCTGTGTCCACACTGATGTCTGAAAATGAAAGACAAGGAGCTCCTGGGCAAGCAGATAAGTTTTTCCAGTAAACTCCAGCATGGGACACAACTTGCTATCTGGCATAACCCTGTCCACCCAGCACCACACATTCATGGGGAAAGCGAGAAGCCTAAGTCCCTCTAATAGCCCTACAGACATTCCCAAGGGACTGGTAAGGATTGTTTCCCTCATCTTCTGCAAAGGAGATTCATGACCAAACTATCCCTTGACTTCAAAATGTCCCTGGGGTGAAATACAAATTCTTGGGCAAGAAAGTAAATTGAAAATGGTGAATTAAAAAAATCCAAAAAGAGTGGCGAAGAAAAAAAAAAAAAAAAAAAATGGTCGCCGTAAAATAAAAAAAAAAAAAAAAAAAAAGGGACAAAGAAATTACAGGCAGAGCACATTACCGTTAGCTTGCAAGAGCATGTTGTCTTATTCAAGGCTTGAGATTCTCAAAAGTGCTCTGCACTGATCTAACCCTGCTCTCAGTGTAGCATATGGATTTTACTGATGACACCACTGGGAAAAGAGTTAGGGCAATACTCAGCAACTAAGAAAACTACACCTTGTACTTTGCTTATGGTTCAGTTTTTAAAAGTAAAACCCATTCATTTTGAAATGCTGCAATCCAAAGAAGTCACAAGGTCCTTATTCCAGTCTTCAGCCTTAATTATACAATAGTTCTTATTTATACTATATTTTTTATTCTAATGATTGGGGTTGTTGTTGGTTTTTTCCCCTCATTTCCTCATCGTCTCTACTGCCAGAAATACAGTATATGTTTGCCTTCACTAATGTTGCTCTTATTCCAGGTCATTGAAACTACTATTTGTTCATTCAGTTTAATCTTTCAACTTATATTGTTCGCGTTGCCTGTGGATTATAACAAATCTCAGTTTTAAAAGTAAATGCAAGTACTATTGAATGGAAATAAGAGGATGTAACATCACAGACACCTACTGCTCATTACAAAAGCCAAACAGAAGGCAATAATACGGCAGGTGGTTCCTGTTAATGCTTATAACATATCCTTAAATTTTGGACAAAAAAAGACCTGTTGTCATACACCAAACTGCTAAGTCTTGCTATTACAGATGTCACTAAAGGTAGTGCTGTTTGAAAAATGAAGGAAAGTATCTTTTTGCAAACAACTGGGGAAATCTGCCATTTTTCTATGGAGAAAAAATTCTGTAGTGGACAACGTTTCCAAATCCAAATAATGTTAGTTCCCGTATCTACGTGCAGACGTCTAGGTACAGTCTGATAACCTGAACCTCTCGCTGCTTTTAAGGGGAATTTAGCGGGTGTTCAGCAGTTTCAAGGAAAAGAGGCAACTACATAAGTAAAAGGCAATAGTGCATTTCACCATCTTTATTTAGAACACCATCTTTATTATAAATATAAAAAAGGTAAAGATTAGAAAGCCTCATTTCACATCTCTCTTGCTCTTTAAGATCAATTGGCAGGTGGGAGGGTGATCCAGGTCAGTTGAACCTCAGTGTTTTGATATTTGCAGACTTGGAGTTACTTGGCTTTTTCCTGCTTGCACGTGCCAGGGAAGAACCAATACGGTACTACATGTCCACCTTTTCCCTATGGGTACCCCTAAGTCATGAGGATCCCAAAAGAGGCAGATCCATCTGTATCTAGGTAATTCAAAAAGGAAATACCTATGTTTTGTAATATGGTACAGAATACAACTGGGCAAACAGAGTCATGGGATGTGGATTCAGGAAATACTACAAACTGGCCTAAGACAGTCAAAAAGGGCTAAAAATTTGTCAAGGTTAAAGCTGTTCATCTGCAGGGTGAGAAAGTATTTTTTCTTATCTTCACCTGCATCCTTACGCATCAAAATTAAAGGTCTGGGGGAAAAAAAAAAAAGGCAAGGTCCCTTTATTTGCATTTTGTTCTTCCTTTAAATGATTGCCGTTGCTTTCTGCCAGAAGGAGTGCACAACATGAGGCAGACCAGAGGTCATCTCCAGTATAATTCCAAGTAATTTGTGCATGGTCAGTAAACACCATTGTTGTGCAACATCATGAGGGATGCATACCCTAAAGGCTTAAATATTTTCAAACAAGAATTCAGAACTGCAAGCATTTATGTCCGTCATTTTTTAAAATCTCTGAATTAGTAGGAGCATACATACTCTAGGCAGATGCATGTTCTGGCATGAGCAGCTGCTTCCTTACTGCATGTGACTACTGCTTAACACAGGCTTGCAAGACTGAATGCAGTTGCAAGGACAGCACAGAGAAATGGCTAATAGTCACACAGCATGAGAACAGCAAAGAATTTAACTTGTGGGCTTTGTTGAATAAATGTAATACTTTTTCATCAAATAYAGAAAATCTGAGAGAATGCTCGTACTTGGAAAAGAGGCACAGTGATCACTGGGACAGAAGTAATAGGTGTAAAAAGAGAGAAATAACAGTAATAACACACCATTTTAACAGGGAGAAAACAAAATGCACCATAAAACTCTAAAGGGCTTTATCTGTGGTCCCCATCAGAAAGAAAGAAGCTACTCATGCTTAATGGTACACATTTGGCTTTGGAAATTTTTCCTGCCAGAAAGCCTTCCCTCCATAGCAAATTATTTGCGAGATCCTTACTTCTTTATATGCAGCTTAACTGAACCTTTGTGAAAAACCTGGATAGGCCATAAAATGCTGGCTCATAAGAAAATCCTGGAGAGAGTAATAGGCTATTGCTTGTAACAACAACGTGATGTTAAAAGTTGAATGCTGCAAAGGGGGTTCTCGCGCACGAGACACAAGGGGACTGCATCTGTCATGAGACACGCTCTCAGAATTGATACACAGAGGGCAGCAATGATTATAAATTGCTGTAATCAGTATACTTTTCCTGCCTTTTCTCCAAGAATGCCACACAGCACAAGATTTCAAAGCAAAGCACTAATACATCTCCATAATGACAGTAGCATCAGATTGTGGGGAAGGGGATACCGTTGGTCTGAAGATTCACACTGGGAGAAACAAGAGTACACTCAAAAAGAAACTCAGCACAGCACTGCTAAACAGCTGTGTTAGAAAATAATTCCTTGYCTTGCAATTAAGAGACGATTTCCACTGAAAACACATAGGACATTGGGTTAATAGATTTCTTTAAAAGAAAATCTGTTTTGGCTATCAAAACACTAAAAGTGAGGAACAGCTGTTTTGTCAGCGAGGACAGATTGTATGGAAGACTCAAATATCAAACCACAAATTAAGCTAGCATTTATTTCTGTTCTATTTACATTTTCAATAAAAGTAAGTGAAGTTACACTTGGGGAAAATACAGCATACCATGGAGAATATAACACAATCCCAATACTAACCTGTTTTTTTAAAAACTACCTGTAAAGTTATTAATACTTGACATTTTCAAGTCATACTACTGCATTTTGCTCCATTCTGGAAAAGCACATCTTCATATGATTTTCCCATTTACATACTTAGCAATCAAAAGCACACTAGGTACACAACTCACCATCCATGAACTCTGTACACAATGAAATTCTGTTTTCTACAAAAAAAGCACCATAAAATCCTATGATATATGATGAGTCACACTGCAAAAAGAAAGGAAAAAGAGAAGCCTGTTTTAAAATTTGCTGTAAGAAGATTATAAGCAAGAATAATGAAAATGAGAAAATCTATATACCTTATAAAGAATTTCTAACTCCGACATTATCTGCTTCTGGAGTTCCAGTGTTATATCTAAGGGTATGACCTAAAATACAAAAAATGGACATATGATCACAGTTGACATAAAAAGTAAGTGAATGATTCAAAATAAAAAAACTGAAGATCCATGTATTAATTATCCTTATGTGAGAAAAGCTATGGGAGGAATATGTGGAAAGAATATTTTAATAGAGCGATGAGCAAAGGAAGGAAATGGAAATGAAAGGACAGACGTATTTACTTTTAAAAAGTCAGTTACAAGTAAACTGAGTTATACAGCCAATTTTATCCATGAAATGTCATAAGGGTTGTGGTTTAACCATTTGACCAAGAGACGAGTTAGAACTTGAGCACAAGCCCCACACGCGATGTAAAGAGCAGGCGTGGTAGATCTGCAGGTCGGTAAACTCAGAGTTGCTGCTTATTCGCCCAAAGTGCCATCACCTCCCAGCTCCTGCTCGGTACAGCCTCCTCCTCATCTGCCCAGCACCGATTCTTCTTGCCGCGAAGACGTCTTGTGAAAAAGCCTGGAAGGCTGTGACCCTGGCAGGCCTTGCTGAACGTGCCAATCTTATCACTAAGGGCTAAGTAAGTACTGTAGTATTGAAAGTATCTCTGACTGTCTCAGCGGTGCCCTAAAGGAGCATCTCTTACCACCACTCTTACAGTTTCCGTTTCTTTAACATTTACCCCCTTCTTTAAAGGTATATAAACTCCTAACATTGTATGAAACATGAAAAACTGTTAAATATACAGAAAAAACGCAGATGAGAGCAGATGGTACAGATGCTTAGGTAAGCATCACCAAAGCATTCCTCAAAACAACTACAACCAACCTGACTTGGATCGCTCGGCAGCTCAAACCAGCCGCTCACTGGCATGCTTATCTGCTGCTTCCTTCATCCATGCCCTCATTTTTCGTCATTTTGAGCCAGGCTGCTAACCAGAACTAAAGTACCACGTGCTGCAGTGAAGGTGGGGTGCACTGTCTGGAGTTACAAGTTGTCAGGATTTTCAAGACAGACCCTCTTAACAAGGATGCTGGTTCCGACAGAACCAGCATTGAAAGTCAACTTTAACAAACAATTCTTTGCCATGATTATTTGAAGACTTGCACGCTCAACTATTAAGTACTACTATATAAACCAAAATGGACTCCAAATGCATTCAGCCAGGCTCAGTCTGCTACCACACAGTATTTCACAGTTTAATACTTTAAGCTAAAGGGAAACAAAATCTAGTCAATTTGCAGAATTAGCTGAATAGATATAATAGGCTGCATACACTGCTGACAAAACAAAATACAGAGACCATTTCCAAACACACGCATTTTACAGTATCAAAACCTGTCTAACAGAAAAAACGATAACCTGTTTCTATCAAGAGTTTGCTTTAGGGTTATTTATAAAAGCTGTCACTAAACTAAATTGTAAGTGTAATACAGGGCTGCCAAGAAACGTTTAACACACTTGTCTAGATCAATAATCATTTGCCAACAATATTCACTTACATTTTTCCAGCATGAAAAACTTAAAATAATTTGCTGGAATACCATCAGTTTTACCCATTGACTATTAACAGAATTTAATCTTGTCAACAGCCTAAAATTAAAATTTTATCTCACTAAATTCTACTCACAGTGAGAAATTTCCCTGCCTTGTTCACTGTGAAGGCTCCACCGACCTGAACAATGACTAGTTAGCATGATCAGCGTCAAATACATCACTGACATCCAATCAACCAAGACCTGGCATGAAAAAAGGTCTCTGGCTGATTTGCATTAACTATAATTACATACAGACCCTGCATTCTAATAGTGAGGATAACCTGGAAAAGCAGAGCTACCCTATTTACAAGTGTTCAGGGTACTATAGGGTAGGGCATGTACAGAAATGTACTGTAATGGCGTAGCAAGCGTATATCACCACAAAATAAATTAGGAGAGACTACTGTCTCACTTTCTCTGCGTAACTATTGCACAGAAGTGTCTTCTTCCATCTAAACATGTGTGGCTTCCATCTAAACGCGTGAGAGACACCCATCTGAAGTCAAGGTTGGAGGAACCTTATGTTATTTACAGCATTGAAATGGGGGCAGAAAGAGGGGGGAAAAAAAAGAAAATCTATACAGCACTGCCTTAATCTGCAGTTGTAATCTCCATGGTCATACTCCTTTTGTATAAAATTTCCAAGCGTATTTAGAAAATGAAGTTTGTATGGGTGAAACAACTTTTAAGAATAAGTGAGCTGACAGTGTTAAGCATGGGCTGGAACAGTGTTAAAGCAAGAAAAAAAACCAACCCCTCCTCAAACCCATTGCTACCAAGGACAAAGCTGTGAATAAGGATTTGGCTGCAACTTCCACAACTGTAACACAGGTAAGCAAATGAGATGTAACATTAGACAATAAACTTTTCCAAAATGGCACCTTTGGAAAGAACTTTGTAGCAAAAAATCACCGTGATTTTCTCAGAGTTCTTGAAAGCAGAAAAGTGAAACTGAATTCATCAGGCATAGAATAAATGCTACRAGTTCACACTGCGCTGTTCAACACATGCAGGAGCAGAGTTTCTTAACAAGTTTGCACCAGAAGCTACCAACAAAAGTCCGAGGAACAGACAAGCTCGGCAGGTCGCTGCTGATCCGCGGTCCCCAGACACCCGCGTCTGCCAAGGGGTAACGGAGCCTCGGGGATGAGGATGAACGGGACTGATGTAGAGATAGGGCCAAGGGTAACCTGGGCTGGCTGGGGAAGAGGGGCTGGCAACTGAGAGCCTCCAGTGCCTGCCCTGATTTCAAAACTAGTCGAAATGGTGCCTCACAGGTAGAGCTGGAGAARGATACTAGACAAGGGGAGCATTTTTTTAAAAATTTAAATGACGTGGCGGTCCTCTGGGATTCAGCAACGGGCTCCGAGCACTCCTGCACCTCTTCAAGTTCCTGCCTAGAACACAGCAATCTTGAAATCGCTTAGCACGCTTATAACGTACGTGAACTCAACAGACCTAACATTTCAAGTGGAAAGGGTTAATTTTTAAGAGACGAATACCTGAGCATATTTCCTCTGCTCTCCACTACACCTCCAGGACAAATAAGGATGAGTTGTCAAGTTAAATACAAGCAGTCAAGTGACTGAATTATAATTTACTCTGTGCTCAATTTAAATTAGTGTGAGGCTATTAAAATATACAGTATAAATACGGCAATTCATCACAAGCTGTCATGGATGACTTCATCTATTTGCTGGAGTGGCATACGTTCCACTAAAGGGAACGAGAGCAAAATCACAGGTCAAATTAAGCTGCTATTCTGTTTTAATTCACTTATTTAATCTGTGGCGACATAATTGTCTTTTACAGTATGTACAACTCAAAGGAAATTTGGGAGTATTATAGTCAGTATACAAATGATTAATCAAATGGTCCATTTAAATGCTAGCTTAAGAGCAGGAGAAACTAAAAGCAGTTAAAGAATGGCAATCAGCCAGTGTACGCTCAAATTCTTCATTCCGATTTCTCCCTCTAATTAGAAAAGTTACCTTAGAAAAATCTAGTAAATCCTCTGCACATTATCTAGCTGTAAAGTTTACATAAAATATGTAATGACATAGGCAGCTTTGGACTACAATATAGGTATTAGCATTGGTTTGTTTTCCTGTTCAATATATTTGCAAGATTAACTACCAGCTGAAAGCATTTTAATCAACAGGTTTTCAGAATGTTATCTTGTCCTATCAAATCTGTATATTATTTTCAAAAAAAGCCCCCAAAATGCAGAACTCTGCTTTCACAGATCCATCCAGTGATGTCCCTTTTAGCGTGGTAATCCTCTGTCAAAACACTTGATCCTTGTGACGATCGTGTCAAGACACTGGCATTACCATCCTCTTTTTATTGCTGGGTATGCCGAGCCATAGATGTGTTAAGTAATTTTCTTAATAGAGGAAGCCGGCTTGATCACTATCATAGCAGGTTTCCTGACCTCCGGTTTGTGAGCATGTTATTTTAAACTATGCTAATACACATGCATTGATGCAATATTTCTTCTGAAATCACACTAAAAAAATATAATTGAGAGTGACAGGACCACCGTGAGTAGTATCTACAAGAGAACCCAGTTTCCCAAATCTTCAGGATGCTAATTATCCACCAGGACTAACCATACCCTTGGACTCTAAGGGAAACAAGGAGGCGAAATTGCTGGGGGAAAAGGATTTTTGCCACAGGGAGGTGATTTCAATTAACCTTGCAAAGGGTGAACTCATTTCCCCTCCTGCCTGTGTGATTCTTCTCCTCTCCAGGCAACTTCCGAGGGCACCCACAGCCCCACAGCAGCACGGGGCAGGCTGGAGAGCAGCAACGCCAGCGCCGAGCAGAGCTGGCACAGAAGATGCTCTCTGTAGAGCTTGAAAAAGATTATTTGAGGAAGCAATGCAGTAGGTACTAGGGAAAAGCAGCATCCTTACACAACCCCAGCTTTTTTTAGTTCCACATGTAAAGTTGTAATAAAAAAATATTTTTGATTATTAAATTTTCTGTACTTTTGTGCCTATTGCAACTCGGAGAATTCCTGTCCTACTCCAACTGCTCATGATGGGTTTAGGAATGACGGATACCACTTGAAAGAACTTTTTCGAAATGACTTTTTCAAAAACTTTTCCAGGTGATATTTGTATTTCATATAATTAGAAGTTATTTGGGTGTTATTTCAATTTCCATATTTTCCACATGTAGAGAATCATTTCAAATCCAGTAGTAAGCATTTGCTTTTCTTCAACTCATTGGAAAGTCAAAAGCATTTCTCCTAGTGGGGTGAAGGGATTTATGTGACCCTCAGGAAAGCTGAAACATGGGCAGAATCTCCTTTTAGTAAATTATATCTGATTGGAACCACAAGCCAATCTGAGCCCAAATCTGAAAGTCACCCATATATGTAAATATTGCCTGGTAAATAGAAACGCTTCATTTGAAGTCTTCGTATAATCTTACATCTTTAAATTCCATTTAACACCAATTCTGCTTGCAGCAACCAGCTCCCATCACTCCTTCTCTTGCCCTCCTCTCCCACCCCCACATTCTTTCAGTTTAACTCAGTTACACCACAATTTAATGATTAAATAAAGACAGTGAAAAAAAAAAGAAATGAGACAAAAAGCCCATTTTACAGTTTTCTAAGTAATTATTCCATAAATTATATTTTTAAAATATACCTTTTTTTTAGATCCCAAACTATTAATTGGAATTGTATGAATGCAACAATTAATTTGTTTTCCAAAAGTCTTTACTGCTTTGAGTTTTAACAAAATCGCCAAATTAAAAAAAAATTGTTTGTTATATTAAAAAAGGACGTATTTCAATATTTTTGTATAGAATAACTGTATTAATAAGTTAATTTACAAATTTAATTTAACAAATTACATACACAGGCTGGCATACTGTTGTCAGAGTTGTGCTATTAGTTTACCACAGTTTTAACTGAACTTCAGAGAAGACTGGTATTTATCTGACCACATAACACTACAGTATACAGCTTCACTGCAAAGAATGCTAACAAGAAAAAAAAAAAAACAAATCAGTTGGATGTTTAAAACAAACAAACAAACAAAACCAATCAGAGGGGGGGAAGATCATTAAAATAAACAAACCTGTTAAAACCACAAAATCTCCTAGGAAAACAGAGTATTATCCCAAAGAAAACAGGGAAATTCTCTTTATTTAAAAATGAGGTTGCAGAGACCACTCAAAGAATACGCCCTCGGGGCCAGTTTGGCATTAGCGGAGAAAGGTACAGGCTGACATCCCGCGACCTCTCCATCCCCACTCCTGTAACGCCGGGGGTCAGGAGGATGAGGCAGCATCTCCGCCAGTCGCTGGAGAGGCACAAGCCACAACTGCAGCTGGACACATCCCCGTAACCCCACGGGAAGACGTGCTGGTACCTACACACAGTGCCAAGCAATTCCCGGTGGGTGAAACCTGGATTCTGGGAACTCTGTGCTCTCTGGAATTACTAGATTTATGGACTAGAGTTTTCCTGCATAAACAATGTGGACTTCGATGCAATAAAACAAATTGAGAACTAACAATCAGAGGGAGGGGAAGGAAACCAAGGTCAAGAAAGAATGAAGAGAAAGAAAGAGAGAAAGAAAATTACTGTAATATCTTACCTTTACTGCTAGTATTTTTCCACTAGGGACATGATATGCCCTGCATGAGGGAAAAAAATTAAATAACTTGAGATCACATAAAATTACCTCTATACATATGTGCAACATGTATACACTAATTTCACAGAAAAATGACTTGCAGCTAATAAGTTTTATGTTAAACCAATTTTATACAGCATTTCTAAAGAAAGACTGATGAAAACGATTGATCAAAAGAATATACTTACAATGAAACCATTTAGTAGGTTTTTACATCTGCATGTTTTATATAAAATCTACACACTGAAGACTTCCGTACAGCGTAATAGCAAACTTATAAGTATTAATTTATCCACTTTCACATTTTCTTTCAATCAAATAAAATTATGATATATCCATTATTCAGAATCTTCACGTAGAACAAGGTTCGTCACGCAAGTTTGCCAGTCCTACGGGTATTTTCAGTGGTAAGACAGTGAGATACACAGCTATATCAATTAAAGTGAGGTAGAACAGGTAATGACTGTTTCTTTATCATAACCTAAGGACTCACAGAACATATTAGCAAAATGAACTTTCTGCATTTGTATTTAAGGTTAGCATAGGTGTGCGCATATAAGGTTAGAAAGCATTATTGTTAATGCTCACATGTACCCAAAATAATTCTCCATGGTATTTCAAGAGCAGTTTGTCTCAACTTCTGAAGACAAACATTTATAATTGGCTATTTAACAATGACTTGTGTATTCCTAACCATGAACTCGTAAGAAAATAAAAAGGTAGGCGAAAAAAGTCTACCAAAAATCTGATGTAATTTTGCATAAAAACAAAACCATTAGAGGTTTTCCTCTTCACTAGTTTTATTGTCTCATACTGATTTATGACACCATGCACAGTAATGTCATATATGTGGCACTAACTTTAAAGAATTATAATATTTTACCACTATATACCTCTAGCAATTATTACTGAAGAAGAAAAGCTTTAATAGTTTTTTTTGCATGCAAAATCATATGTAGTACAGGGCGAGACTGTTGTTTAATCTTATTTATAACCCTGAGTGCTTATATAATTTCTGTTAATAGCTTGGAAGTTTCTAAAAACTTCACCTTAATTTAATAACTCACGGATAAACATTTCTGTAACTACGTGGCATTAGCTTTTAGGAACAAACACAGTTTAAAAAGGCATACCAAAAATCAGTGTTATTTAATATCAGTACAACAGGCAAAAAGCAAAATCAGCAGACGAAGCTCTGACAGACTGGTAGCTGAATGCATAATCAATGAATCCAACGGAGTAAATGAACTCTGCTGTAACTATGGATGAATCAACAGTGGCAAAACATTATGGACTTAAGATCAGCAGAAATGATAAGAAAATGAACAGGTTGAGATAGCATGCTTAACGTCTGTTAGCTTAGTATGTACTGTGCCGGACAGTTTGGCAACTTAATTAGCTTGTCAAGAAAGCTGATCTTTTTTCCGTAAGAGAGATCTCCTGTTTCCAAGTGAATTAAAAGGGAAGACTTGATTATTTAATTATGATGCACGCTAATTCATCCGTGGAAGTTTGGGTTAAATTTCCAGCAGAGGGCAGATACCTGGTTTGGTTTACAGAGCGCTGACAGTACCAATTTAACATTTAATTATCGCTGAGAATTGGATCACAAAGGAGATACCATGCCCATGGGTACAGCGTGTCCAGTGGCTTTGCAAAAGGCATGCTACCTGGGAGGAAAGGAATTTGTTTACTCCAGGCTGATCCGGCATCTCGATTGTCCTGACCTTCCTCAACACAATAACTGTAAAGTGATTAACGAAGTTTGAATAGGAGCTTTGGTTACACCAAAAGACAACCGTACACCTCTGTAGTGTTTTAATTAACAGCTAACACTTCAAATTAGTCTGTAGTTGCTACAGTAATTACCCGTTCCAATGAGTGTGTAGGGAAAACGTTTTTGTTAGATATTATGTAGAACTGTAAGTTGGAATTGATCATTTTGGTTACAGTCAGCACAGCTAAAGCCTAAGATTTAGTACCTTCATGTAGCTTCAGAGGGATGCACTAAAAAAAAATCCCACAGAATAATGTGCACAGCATGAAGAAAAACATACTTTTTGTGCATACTGCACCCGCCAGTGAGTCTATGGATGTCTACGAGGAGATTAAACTAATATTCATACTCTATAAGTAATGTGAAGTCTCATCTCAAGGGTCAACTCTCACAGATTTCAGTGTCACCTCCAAAAGTAAGTAAACAAGCTCATCATTGTAGAACCAGATCATTAGACGAAGCAAAGAAGCAAAATGCAAAAGGTTCCTCAGCAACGCTGTACATTTCAGTGAACACGCACTTAAAAATCTTCCAGGATGGTACGCAAATGATGTCGCCTAATAAACAGTTACAACAACAACTCCTCTTGCTAGGAATGCATTTGAGCAGTGCCTAACAGTAAAGACAAGTGGATGTTAAAGACGAGTGAAAACAGTTGCTAAATAGCTGCTGAACTACTTAAAGACAAATGTAAAGAGCAGAAATTAAATGCATTGAAATGCAAAATACTCAAGGAAAACGCTGTTTTGACGTTTTCAAAATTTCATTCCTCACAGAAAGCAGCTCTGGGAAAACAAGTTCATTTTTCTGCTCTTTTTTGTTGGGGTTTGGTTTTGGTTTGCTTTTGACCCACCGCAAAAGCTGTAACGGATGATTGAGAACAGGTGGCTATAAATCATTTATTGTTAAGGAGAAATCAAAGAGACAGTACTACATCAGAGTGCCAACCTCTGCAATCAGAAGTTTAAAAAGTCATTTTGAACACTAGATACCAGTGTCAACTACTAAAAATATAAAAGTTATTATTTAAGTTTTGTTGCAATTTGCCAACTGCAGGAAGCGGGTTCCGATGTGCATTTCCCCCTCCCTCTCTGCCTCTTAGTTAAACTGGGAATTTGTAAGACAAATGCCATGGAATGGACTGCTCTTTTCAGTCTCTGTAGAGGAAACTCCTAACAGATATTGGGACAAATTAAGAATATATTCTTATGCAGGGCCTGATCTAGATCCCACCCAGGTTAGTTGGAGAATTGCATCTACCACAAACTTGACGTTTTAGTACTTTAAGTGTAAACTAATGGAAATGCTATGAGATTAATAACCATTTTAGTAACAACTTTCTCCACTACTAAAAATACTTTTTAGGTATATATTGAAAAACACTGGCACAGTACTTACTAAAATAGTAGAAAAATAAACACAACAGCAATCAGATAATTCATCTGGTGCCCAATTTCTGCACATAAAGAGACTGTAATTCCAGCACCTGCACCCAACTAATTTTTTGTTTTATTTTAAAATAGACAGTTGTTAGCTATGTAGCCACAGCATTTTTTAGACTGAGGATAATGATTAAAGTTATTTAAAAAAAAAGTTCAGAAATCCATTTTGGGATACCAATCTTACAAGACAATGCATTATTTTCAAATTCACCAAAGCCTGACTGAAAATAGCTGCTGTGCACCTGTAAGAAGACAAGATAGTACAAAAAGTTGTAGATATCTTAAGCTGATCTCCAGTGGCATCTTCAAAGTGAACAGTAAAGGCTAGTGGTTGAAAAATTGCATCTTAGTCTCAGAATATATATATGGGATACAAGGAAATACTTCATACTAATTTTCCCCAGAAAATGAAAATTCTTCATGCAAGCAAACTGTTCTTTCTTGATGCTCAGAGTATATTTTAGTTCCTATGTCCAATACAGATACGGGACAAACTCTGCACTTGATTGAGTAACCAATTTAATAATCGCCAGATGAGGAGAAAGGTGATGAACAGTATGTAGAAAGAAGTGCATCCCTTAGTATTAGCAGTACCTGGTGCAGGGACCAAGTTAAGAGATTGTTGTTGAATTAAAACTAAGTTTTAATAACTCAGACTGATAACTCTCTCAACAAAATTTTTATAGATTTCACAAAAGAAGGAAGAAATCTTCAGGGAGGATGGAGAAAAGAAAGAACCAACTTTCAGACCTCCTCAGAAAAAAGATATTCCAGCAACAGAGGCAGTGTGGTAGAGAGCACTGCACAAGCTCCAAGAAAGAGGGGAAAAACTGAACAAGAAAGCTAGATAGGGAGAAGGTGAGTTTCGGAGGGCCTTCCTTCCCCCCTGCCCTGGCACACTGTGCTAACGCGAGACAGAGGATGCAGCTGACATCTCCTTTTGGGAAGTTCTCCTAGTGAACACGCACAGCACACGATGCAGAGAGGCTGGCTTAAAGCTGCCACACATTGTATAAGAAAAGGACAGGCAGACTTCAACCATCGCGTGTTTTGAAACATTCCCACTGGGGAAAAGAAATTTAAATCTCTTCCTTCACATTCCCACTAGAGTTCATTATTCTGAGCCCCCCACATCCATTACAATGAACAGCTTCCAAGTAAGACCGGCACAGTCATGTCAAATATTTTATTAACCTTGACTATTAACCATATCCCTTGACATTTAAAGCCCCGAAGGGACCCGTGCGAGCCAAGTCCTTTAGCATAACTTTGTCTCCTCTACTCTAAAAATTGAGAGTGCCCCTCAGGGAGCGCTGCAAAGGCAGCTTGCCCAGCTCCATGGTAAAAGCTGGGTTATTCTGGGGAATAAGAAAGACAGTGTGAGCAAGCGTGCACTCTGCTTGAACAAAGCCCTCCAGCTAAGCCGGAAAAACTTCTGATGGACTGCGGAGTACGGCGCGTGCATCCCTTGTGTTCCAGAAAATAAAAATCAATATCGTGGAAAACTAGAATAGGGCTTTGGGGGAACTGCCAACTCCTTGGCATCTCTCCCCCCATACAAAAGAAGTGTTTCTACAGGAAAGCAAATCAAAAAATGAAAGCATCAGAAGCAGCTGTTTTCTGTTTCAAAAAGAAAAGGAAAAAAAAAAGGTAGCTGAATTTCACATTGCCTGCTTTGTTCTTCCTGAGGTCTACTGCAAAGAAAACCTGAGAAGAAACGTAAGATGCTTTGGCTCAAACCTCTTTACGGAATAAACCACAGCCCATCCTAATATTTAAAGCTAAAAATTTCATACGCTGAATATAGTGAGTTTCTACTCACTTAGTTCAAAAGTCAAACAAACAAAAACAACCAAACAGAACATGCACAAGCTTCTTAATAAATAGCTTAGATGTCAAACAAAAAATTTCTCCCTCTTTCAACTTGCTAAGACTAACAATTTTATATTCTCCCTGTGAGAAATTTTACCTAAAAGCACAGTGAGGAGCTGCATTACTTGCTGTGATTATGGTATAATTTCTTCCAGGGCAAGCAAAGAATTAGCTTCAGGTTTCAACATGCAGGCACTCAAGAGAAACAGCAATTTTCAATTTGCTTTCTGATTTTTAATTGTAAAGCATTTGCCCACGTACAAGTGACTTAAGGATGGTCACATCAGAAGCATAGATGGAGTATGCAAAGATGATGCCTGAACTTTCTCAAACAGCTTTTCCTAACATGTACAGTAACTTTTTACTACAAACTAAGTTTACAAGTATCTGAAAACTCTCAATAAATGCAGTCTCTTCCTAGAAGCAAAAATTCATTGAAATTATTATATCATGCTGCTCATGCTGATGCAAAAAAGCACTGAAGAAGCCTGCAGCAGCCTACCATGCAGAAGATCCTGCTTCCCATCTGTTCACTCTGGCCACCAGGATATATTTTTCTATTTTTCCCCCAATAGCCACGGAAACAATTTCTAATCAGTAAGATATTCCTTGGCAAGACCAAATGATTCAAGGGAAAGCCATGACCTGTCTGCTATGCCAATGAGTCAGTCCCTTCCCTTTCTAGAAATATAACTAACATCAGCAAATATGACAAAATGATATACTGACAGTACCGTTACATTAGTGATGTGGCTGCAGGATGCAGGGATGCAATGCTCCCCTCTGGTCGAGGTACCAGGGAAACTTATGGCTAATGCCACGAACTCAGATCTGCTGTAGTTCTACTGGCTCACAAGTGTTGGTGTGTCATTCTGCTAAACGATGCTTTTAGTAGGTGAGAGGGTGGTTGAAAGGGACTCTGCACACCATCTAATCCAACCTCTCTCTTGAAGTGGGACTGTAGCAGTGGATGAGCTCAGCCATAGCTTTGTCCAGCTCTGTGCTGAAAGCCCCAAGGATGGAGATCCCCTGCCTTTCTCATGCCCTGTTACAGTGCTGCACCATCTTACTTGCGAAGAAGTTTCTCCTAATGTCCAATGTGAACTTCCCAAGGTGGCAACCTGAGGCCACAAAGTAAAAATAAAAGTAAGTATTTCAGGTCCTTTCTCCCAGATGCGTTTCCTTCTGCTTCACACCTTGGTATGTATTCATTATACACATTTGTTAAAAACATCAAGACATCATTTCACTCAACAAGAATCGCAAATACTGTCCCGTTTCCCCATATCTGTATCAGCTCACCCGTAGCACTGCACTGATGAACTGCAGAGGAAGTCCTCCAGACATCCTCCTCACTCGACGCACAGAATAACACGCACAAAAGGTCCCTGGGACTGAGGCAGAGTATTTCCTAACAGAAATGAATATAGACATAGAAGCCCTAGGTTTCTTATTTGAGTTAAAAAGTTAACACAAAAAGCTATGGATGTAGCAAGCAGCACCTTCAGATGTAAGGGCACCAAATGAAGTCAAACTGAACATTTTCCTGCCCTATGAGAAATAACCTAGAGCAAAATGACTGTGTCAGTGTCACGCAAGATGAATACAATTCTCTAAGTGTTATGCATTGCAGAATGACGTGCCAGTCACCAGCTGCAAACTATACGCAGCAAATCACCCACAGATTTGGTTTACTGTTAATTCCCCCCCCCCCCCCTTTTTTCCTAGTACTGCCACTGTCTGTCGCGCTCCTGGTCAGACTCTGGCAGTCTAGTGATAGAATTGTCACGTACTCAGATGGCCATCTAAAGAAACAGATTCAAATTGTTTCTAGGAAATAAACACTTTGACAGTTGTTGCCTTCTGCAATAGACAAACACATTAGCCTGACTCTCTGGCTGTTAAAACAGGAAATCCAAAGTGCACAGCAGTTGTAAAAAGGAGCTTTTATGGGGACTGTGCTAGTTCAAACAGCAATCTACGCCAACCTCCCCTCCATCTAAAATCCCATTACAGATGCTTGAGTACTGATTGCAAAATGATTTGTTGTTAAACTAGAAAACAACCAAAAAATACTTGTATCTAAATTTTAAACTTTTCAAAAGAGCAAAATTGGCACTAGAAGCTGCATAAAGAAAATGCAGAATAGCAAAATGTCTCACTTAACCCATCTCTGTGGGAAAGAGGCGGTTTTGGCATCCAAGCCTAAGCACAGCAGAATGAATCCCTCACCTCTTTTATGCTGTAACCTACTACTATTTCCATCTGTTACCACTTATATTAGTCTTCCTTCTCCACTGCAGCCAAACATTCAGGGTCAACCTTTGAAAACTGGATTGCAAGTCTTTCTCCTTGTACCCATCCCGTTGCAATTCAGTCGCCATTCCTTAGAGAGACCTGTACAGACAGAAAGGACTAAAGACGGAGACGGCTTAGCCTTGACACTGCTTGAGGAGGCTGTGGTGCCACCATCACCAATACTAGGTCACTCACTACCACAGGACCAACCCAGATCAGATGCAGACGCAGTAATGTATTTCAGCTGCTGGCTTTAAACTAGCTGAAAGAACAAAAGACAGCAGAGCAGTCATAAGCTTAGACTGACATGGACAGGCATTATCTGACACAGCATAAAGCCTGCCAGCACAAAGTAAACCCATCACAATTTTTGGAAGCAATTTGAAGCAACAGAGTGAGCCAAAAAGTACGTCACATCCTATGGTGATGGCAGTTTAGATGCTTACATCTCTCCACCAGGAGACCTAAAGCTGGAATTTCTGCATCATCAAACCATTTGTTCAGGAGAGATGTGTTCAGGACACTCACAGCATAACAACTATTAAGGAAAAACAGAGCTGTTCAGTAATTCAGTAACGGCCAGTCGTAGGAAAGAGAACTGTGCCAAGAAGCAAAAGTTTTCTAGGTATTCACTGCAATAGCTGAAAGGGAGTTTCCTTCTAATCATGGTTCAGTTTCAAGTAGAAAGCTTGCTCCTCCCCAGGAGCAGGGTGAGAGCGTAAACACCGTGAGGTTAGTTACACTGCTCAATCACTACTGGATTGCACTGAGATACCATCGTGATGAGCAACACGCTAGAAACAATTTTGGCATTGCTCCTTTTGTACCGCTCCTTGACATTGTCATTAAAACAGCTGTCATGATATACAGGAAGGTGGTTATCCATCGGAGCTGGGTATGGCTGACTAATCCTTATGATGATCAGTGGATATCTGAGCAGTTAATCTTTAGCATTTTGAGTGAGCATTTTCAAAGAATCTGGGGTGAAAAGAAATGGAAAAATCAACATSAACCTCGCCGGTGTTGTCACACTCACTGTTCTTCACAGAGACATCAAACAGAGATTAAGGAGAGAGTCTGAAACACAGCACTGGCAGCATAATGGCAARAAAGGATTCCTACATAAATACATGTTCTTCTGCCCCTTATCATCTCACATTCACTTCTGTGAGCAAAAGCATTATTTTAAAAAGTATTCTATGTTAGGGAACAGTCAGTGCCTAAAGCTTGGCATAGCTTGGCTGCGGCAAATTCCACCAATTCTCTATTACACGGAGCGTTATTTGTAACCAAGAAACAGATGATATCGCCCACACTGGGGCAAGCTGCAAAGAAAGCTGCACTATGCTCACACACCACCTCACTCATTGGTAACAAGAACAAACTCAAATTTTCAGGATTACTATTYGCTTAATCTTCCAAGCTATGGGCATACAATGCAAACGAAACAACTTTAATTTAAGAATCATCCAGTTTCTAATTAAACAGCCATAGGCAGCTGGCTGGATGCATTTTAATCAGTTTCAATAACCTATTGATTGTATACTGAAGCTTAAAAATTAAAAGTAAAAAGATGACCAGGGAATTGTCCCATCTCAGAACAACAGTAGAACCCTCTGTAAATAACTCCTCTTTTAACCATCAGCTAAATGAACACTTCAGTACTGCAGTACAAAGTCTTCTGCAAAATTACTTTAACTAACAAGCAGAAATTTATCAGCTTCAGCCAAAATCAATGCTGAAATCAATTTGAACACTGGTTGTGTCTAAAGGGGCTCATTGGCAATTTAGGGAAATTACACCATGTAAATGCCTGTGCTTTAATTGAACAGTTTCATCAACTAGGCTGTGATTGCTGTCCATTCATTTATTTACTTTCACTGCAGCTACCATTCTGCAAAGGAATGGTTTTTGTCAGACTTGAAGGAGGTACTTTATCTTCATATGAGGCAGGCAAGTGATAGCCAGGGTCAAAAGAAACAAGTGAACAGCAATCACTGGTCAGTCTTGTTTAAACTGCAATGATAATATGCAGAAATGTGGTGGGGTATTTCTAACTTAGTCCAGCTATTATTGTTCCAGTGCTTTTCAGCGTGACTAAAAATAAAACAAAACAAGAGAAACAGAAAATGAATGTAGTCTGGGAAAGGAAATAAAGGAAAACGCCTCCACAATTGCAACACAAGAATGCAGGGAGATGCGATTTTCAGACTTCACATGGCCACAGATTTGTTTTAACGCCAAATAAAACATTGAACCTGCCTGTACTTTTTTCAGAGCTGCATCAAGCACCAGGCTGGGACAAGCAACGTGTGTAAAACGTAGTGAGAACCTCCCCTGGAAAGTACAACACAAATGAAGCTGTGCGGGTTGGCTGGCAGTGCTCTGGGCTGGGAACCTGCAGAGATGGGCTCGGTTCCTGCTTCCGTCGCTGCTTCGCTACCTTGGGAAAATCATTTCCTTCTCCGTCTCCGTTTACCCTCTGCCATGTGCAGCAGATGACACTAGCCTCCTTTGCAAAAGGGCCAAAATAATCTGTGAATGAAAGTATTTTAAAGAGGGGCAAATTATTGTTATTGTATTGCATATGCATACAGAAAAACAGAAATGAACAAACAGAGGAGAGCAACAGCTCTGCTTGGATTTAGACTAGCTTCCCACAACATTTGAGGTGCATGATAGTTACCGCTTTTGAAGAACAAACTGGGACTGTAGAGACCCTCTTGAGGGAGCTCCTTCATGACAGCACCAGTGTCCTGCATTAGAAGCCACGGGACAAGCCACAAGGGAGCAAACCTTGCTGAGCCAAAGCTCCTCAAGGCAATGATAAACTCCAGCTATTCCATTACCATTCCAGCAAACGGAGCAAAATCACCTCCACCTCCCTTACTCTCAAACACAGCTAATCYCCACCAGCTTCATCACTCCAGAACTGACAATGCTTTTCCCTGCTAATGTTAGAGATCTGCAATACACTCGCAAGGCACAGTTTGCAGGCTGTCTTGCAAGAGATAGCAACTTTCCAGCTGTCTTGCCATGCGCTATGTTTAATGTGCTAATGGGGCACCCCAAGGTTGGTTGAGATAGAGAATAAAGAAACGGGCATATGCTGGAATGTACAACTCAACCGAACAGCAAAATTGCTCAAGTAAATTGCTCAAACAAATTAAGCTTCCGCATTTATCCGTATTTTCCCTAGCTATACAATTCTTCTGGGCGGTACATCATCAACAGCCACTTCTCTCCCAATTACTCAACTTAAAGGGAAGCCGTCTGGTTTAACAGCATTTTGCTGAGATGATAACCGATTCTCCCTTTTCTTCCCTCTCTCCCAGATACTAGGTAACTTCACAAATTAATTACGGCATCATTGGGACTTTATGTTTATTTCAGTATACAAGGCGTTACAGCTTGCTGCTGCTGAAGACTCCCCTAACAGAATCCAAAGATTTACAAACCATACACAACACACATTTTAAAAAAATCCCAGGCACACAAAAGGCTCTACCATCCCCTAGAGTTCCTTGAACATCTCACTTCTCATTAGCTACAATTGCAAAGCAAAAACTAGAAAACATGAAATAAGAGAAAAATATTCTTTTTGCTTGTATGTAAACAAAGGAAATAGTGATACTTCAGATACGCCATGTGAGAGAGACTTCACAAGGTAATTATTTGCCACAGATAAATACCTCTCCTTCGTAATCCTTAGGTTCAAAATATACACAACTAAGGATTTTCGGTCTAAATAATTTAATGTAGCTACTCCTGAGACTGGCTGGCCAAGTGTATACATCACACTACAAACCAAAATGCTAACCTCCTTTCACTGAAGTAAAAAGGAGCAATCTTATCAAAACAGTCTCTCGGAGCTCTGCAGCCTACGATGGAGCCAAAAGATGCAGCACAGAAGCACATACTTTAAATGTCTTTTGGACTTACCAGTGAATGATTTTTTCCAAAAAAGCAATTTAAGTAAATACAATAGATGCACTGGTATATAAATGTTTTCTTCTGCTGTGAATCAGCCCGAACTGTACATTCTCCATCCTACCAGATTCTATAAAACAGTTGATAAAAAATTAGAAAGTCTGTTGCAGAGCTGGAAGGTCGTGTATCTACCAGTGTAACAGTCTTAGGGCCCTCTTGTCAGAAAAGGTGCAAATCTCCACAAAATAATGGCAGCTGAGAGTTTCCAAAAATTCACAGAATTGGACTTAACAATACTCTACGGAAAGTGGAAATCCCAGTTAATGATGTAAACTACCTACAACGACTGGCAAACAGAAGAGAAAGACGCTAGGGTGCTTTCAGTCTTTGTTACAGCAGATTTCATCACTTTCTTGACAAGCTTTACTCAAGACAGGGTTCACGCTGCCCACTATGCACCAGTGGAATAATCCCTGCTTTCTGATGTTTGTATATTCAAAGATACTTTTTGAATAAACAGTTTGGGATTATTTATATGTTCTCACGTATTTTTGAAAATACAAGCAATCAGAAAGCAAGAATGATTAACTGGTTTTGCCCTATCTAACTCTATAATTGTTATCATTCCTTAATTAAGAAAGTAGTGTATCAAAAAGTAGCGGAAAAATAGGAAGTCAAACAACTATAAAATCCCTTCTTTTTAGAACAGGAAAAACATTTAGATTCAGCAAGTTCTCACTAGAAATATTGCTATAAAGTATTGATTTTTTACCAGACTCAATTGACTGAAAAGTTGTTTGTATAGCAATATTGGCCAAGCCAATATACTGGAACAATTTTGCTACACACAGTAATCAAGTGTATTTCTAAAGTATAATTATACTGTCATAAAAATAAAGCTAAGATACCTCTTCTCCAAGCAATAAAACAGTTGCAGCTGTAAAGAACCCAAATAAATGAAATACATTTTCTAACTAAACATAGCGTCTTCCAAAGAGAACAAAAACACCTCCTCTCTCCCCCCTTAAGCCAAGGTTAGCATGAAAAGTGATCAATACTTCAATCTCAATAAACTATTTCAATAGTAGTTAATTCACGTGGAAAGAGGGGCTGAAAATTTTTGCTCAGCGACCTGCGACATGCTATCTTGTTTGTTGAATGCTGATAATATATCATTGCCATAATGGATATGACTTAGTATAAAGAGCTAGAAAGAAAGAAAAAAAGATACCACACAGACATGCTCGTTCTTTAGATTCAGATCAATACTACACACAGCCTCTTCTGAAACAAACCCACAGCATGGAATGCTGGAAGAGGAAAACAGCCAAACGTTTGCAATTAATTTTATTTGACAAATGGTCATTGATTTACTGGAATAAAATATATGTGGGCTGCTATCCATGACTAGTGCAATCCAGCTACCTGTAAGTATTCCATTTTGCAATTTCTTATTGGCTTGTGTAGCACAGATGCTCCTTTGGCGAGGGAGAACAAGGCTCCCCTTTACGAAGGGGTGATTGTTCCAAGGTAGGAAGTTCTGTGTGCTTTGTCCAAAGCACATCACCACGGCACGGTAACTGCCAACTCCCTGCAACAATGCCAACCAGCAGCTCTCCAGGGATGAAAGAATGAATTGGTACAACTCTTCAATCCAACGCACCAAGAAGCAAATTTGGGAAGATCTGAGAGGAACGCATAGCTTAGAAGCCAGTTTGGGAGAAAACCGTATTTCATATTTATATTCTGCTATTGTTTGCATTGCAAAGAAAGTCAAACTTCAGGAATGTGTAGAACATCCACACGTGAAAACGGTGCACACTCCCTGGAGCACTGCAGAATGACACTTGTGCTAGAGAAAATACTGTGAAGCCACTGCCACTGCTAATTTAAAATATGAACACAATAAAAAGGAAAAAGAAAGGTAGAAATATTTCCCTGATACCGAAGAGAACTCATCTTTTTACAGGTAAAATTTTTTACGTTACCAAACTGCAGGCAAATGCAACATTCGACCACTTAAAGCAGCAGATCACACCATCAGCCCACACAATGCAGCAAATCAACACAGAAGAAGTGGCAGAAGTATTATGCATTCCCTCCTGTGCTATTATCCTCTGCGCCTCCTTCATCACTCCTGCAGACTCTTACTAACGCAGCAGTCATCACAAGAGAAAAACATTTTTGTAAAAATATTAAACAAAAAGTAGGCACTTAACCATACTACCCTTCAGAAATACAAAAAGAAGTCAAAAGGTGCAAGTTTGGCTTTACATAGCAGTTTATCCAAAGTTCCCATATGAATTTTATGAAATGTGAAATACATACTATGCATGTGGCAATATTATAGAAGAACAAGACATTTTTGTACCGCCTTCCGCGTCTAAAAGCACTGTCTCATTGTACGGACCGTGCACACACAGCAGATGTGGAATAGAGCTGTTCCTTGTGAGTAGGGCAGACGCAAGTTGACAAACAGACATTAAGTTCAGCAGATCCTCAGTGCAACAAGATTAGCAAAGCACACATTCACTTGCCTTGGTTTACATTCCTTAGCCTTTGGCCACTGGCCGCTATAAGACACAGGATGAAGGGGAGAGACTTTTGGTATGACCTGGGATGGCCATTCTTAGGCAGCTCAAGATTTTGCATTGCTAGCTCCTTATTTCAGCTACTTCTCTAAAGAAAATGACCCCAAATTGGGTAACAATGACACAGGGGGGTTCCCTTACTTTGGGGGATATTCCTTTTCCCTAACTGTGGCTCAAATGCCTTCCACAAGGATGAGAGCACGTGGCCCGCCTTTGCGATGCTTCTCCCACCTACATCCACTCCCAGAGCCTCCATCAGTACACGGCGAAGGGAAGCACCCTTCTCTAAGTCAGAAAACACCAAGAAGTCATTAACTGAGCTGTAAAGTTCAACACTCTCTCTTCTCAAATCTTTCTTACTATAAAGTAAGAAAAGAACACTGTTTCTGCAAGTTTCTTGGTCTAGGAATATCTTTCTACAAGAGAATGTCAATGAGATTTCTGAACTACATTCCATCTACAAGGCTAACCCGATTTCTGAAGAGTCCATTCAAAGACTAGATTTGTCCCTTTAAGGTTTTGGAAGTCCATTTTCATTAAACCTTCTGCAAGGAGACCAAAGCTAGTCGTTGCAATGTTGGCAGCCAATTAGAAACTAAACTAAATGCACTGTAGCTTTTAAAACATTTTAAAAAAATTGTTAATATCAAAGTTAAAATGTCTAAAGGTATAAACAAAATCATAATGGGATGCTGGGTTACTGTATATGGTAAATAGCTCTCTGGAGGAAACCTTTATTACTCCCTCAGGGCTTTCTTACAAAGTATGGATTTCTTAATTCCTAGTGGAATATTTTTCATACACCACTGCAGACTATTAAGTACCAGATATTACATTATGTAGTTTAAACTTTGCACTATGCATGAGAAAGACTTTCCTGTCGAAAAAACTATATCTCTGCTATTATAATCTTTACAATATTAAAATTAATACTGGCTGCAGGGTATAAGCTTCACTACCAAAATTTGGGGGAGTTTATCATTTAATATATTCATCAGTCTGTGTGGGAAGCTGCTCGTAAGGGAGGGAAGTCACTGCAACAGTGAAAGGGGTATTTAGTAATTCTGAATTGCTAGAGAAAGGCAGAGCAATGGTGTCATCACATCCCACTGGTGTCATTCTCAGTACTGGGCTAGCAAAGGGCGTGGTGAGCCAGCAATAATAATGGCATTGCAAATACTGAAGGCAATTCATTATGCTTCAGGACATTTCAAGTTCCACTTGTGAACCATTAACTTGTTACCCAGGAGGGATTCAAAGCTAAGTATTAAAAAGATAATAAAAATGCACCAGCCCTCACGGCACCCAAAAGCAGATACCTTGTAAATATGTAAAGAGAATTCTTAAAAAGTTTATATTAAGAATTTCTTTTCTAATCTTTTCTGCATAGCAGCAATGGCCCACCTATGCAATATGTATACCACTACAAATATGAAGGGGAAAAAAAAAGATCGCTGTTAAATTTTATTTTCAAAAATTTTAAGTGAAATTCAACACTCACTTGTAGACTGTGCCTCCATTGCCATGACCGAGGATGTCTCGATACCGTATGTCTTGTTCATTCATCTCCACAAGAAAGAAAGAAAAACAAAAGAGATGTCATGCTGTGGATGGAAATGTCAAGGAAAAGCAACTCTAGGCCATAAACAACAAGCAGTCTGGGTCATTTCAAGTTCAGCTGCAAGAACGAGAAGATCAATACAACATTTGCTGTCCAATTTATAAAAGACGATACCAAGGGACAAAGTGATGGAAAGTTTAATGACAATTTGTTTGCCTGGGTCATTTCATTAAAGTTTGATAAAAGGTGTCAAAATGGAATGATATAATATAGCTCAAGAGGGTCAGGTCACAGATACTGATAGGAAAAGGGTCTCCAGAACAGCACATAACCAAAGCCAAAGTTGGAGGTGAATGGAAACAATCCAACAGAAAACTGTCATCTTAAGTATGGCTAGAAAAGTTTATGATTTATTCTGGAATCAGCATAATTGATACTAATTGAGTGACAGTTCTGTCAGCAGGATTCCTTCGTAGTGCTTAATTCATATACCTTTTAACTAAAGCAAATATTCTGAAAAAAAAAAAAAAAAGTCTTGAATTGCTATCCAATAAAAATAATTTTCTTTGAAATACACAACTAATTGTTTGCCTCAATCTTTCCGCTCACTGGGACAACTACTCCAGATATGACGGTATCTTCAGATATTTGAGCAGAAGCCTGATACAAGCACTGTACATTGCAAATGCTGGAATTTGGGATCTTTCTGATATGGATTTTATAAAAGCTTTATTATACATCACCTTGCTGGCTGAGCAATTCAAATGTAAAACTACAGTTCAACCTTCTCCTGTACAAATACAGTTATACTGATCATCCAGCTAAACCACCTATTTTAAAAAAAAAAAAAAAAAAAAAAAAAAAAAAAAAAAAAAAAAAAAAAAAAAAAAAAAAAAAAAAAAATCACTACAGACATTTTTGGAATGCACATGCATACTTGAAATTAAATATTTTAATGAGAGTAAATTCTGGGCTGCATGCATTTGCTATTCCAAAAACATCTCCTCCATTACCTGACCATTTTAAGTAATAAATGTCTGGGCAAATCCCATTTTTAAAAGATATTTTCCTAGAAATTTGTTACCAAATCATTAACTTGTTTCTATTAACTATTTATATTTGATGGGATACCAGGTTAAACATTCTACATGAGTTGGCATGGCTGCTTAAAGACTTTCTGTCATTTTTGTGTGTTAAAAGGCATCAAAACCCCCTTACTGATATGTCTGGTCTGCTATCACTGATGTGATTAGAGATCACATAAGCATATCTGAGATAGCTTCAAATTAGCTGTTTCAGGTACCACGAGCACCATGGTGAGAGCCACGCAGACCTCGCCATAAGCTAACTATCTGTATTTATCCAACTTCCGAAATGGCTTTTTAAAATTCAGTGAGGACATGTGCCCTTCAGTTACTAAGCCATGTTTAAGCATCCCCTTTCATATGATGTCAGTGAAGATAAGAGGAACTTTGCCCCTGGCTTCAACTGGAACAAGTAAGGGATGGTAACAAGCTGAAATGCCCTAAAGAGTCAATATTCAGCATGTCTTACCAACAGAAAATGGAATATTTAATTGATTTAAAACAGTATGTTTTAAGGACAGAAATTATGAACTCCAAAATCTGTGTTCTTTCCTTTCACTACCTGAATAAAAAGCATGCTTGTTTCTCACAGGAAATACTTTTCCTCTATGCATTTTTTCCAGTGAGGTCAAAAATCTCTGAGTTCTGAGAAAATTCGGAATACTTCAAAGCAGAAGTCGACTCTACATTATTACTTATTTGTAGTTAAACCTGGGCCAGATATCTTAAGAGGGTATGGGAAATGGCCCGTTCAAGTGTCAAGGTTTATGATGAAAATGAAAATTTATTTTATTACTGAAAGCTATCTTGCTTATTGCATCAATCAGAAAATGCAAATAAAGAGGGGAAGAAAAGATACCTCATAAAGAACAATACTTCACGAATGGGTTTTAAAATATGTAAAGAATCTATACTGGATCCCTTGCTCTAAGCATAATTTCTCTCAGACTGCAGTACTCATTAATTTAAAGCACATATTGTGCTTAAGGAGTTCTGGTCTCCTAAGCTGGAGGACTTTAATTCTCCAGTCTTTGAGGTAACAACAAACATCTCTGAGGTAACAACAAACATCTCTTTCCTATATTCCCAGCAATGTTCTTATAAACAAAACTCTTAAAAGAAATCAAATGAATCCACAAAGCTATGAACATACTTGTATCTTTGCTTCTTGGGGGGGGGGGGGGGGGGGGAGCAGAAAAAAAGAATTTTTTTGTAGTTACACAAGTTATAAGCAACAAATTGAGCAGAACCAGAGACATAAAGCGTATTCTCTTTTCTCCTGCTTTTTGCTAACTGGTAAAAGGAGAGTATTTTCTTCACACCATTCCCTAAAAGCCAGCGATGTGATGCTGCACCACTCGCACCCGCTGCCAGCCCAGCACCATGTCTTGTCTCTAGGCACAAAGAGCAACCAGAAACCCAGGGTGAAATAGGAAGACTGGGGTGGAGCAAGGATCTGCCAGCAACCGATAGAGAGATAAAGTGTGATTTACTGGCTCAAATAAAGATGCCAAAAACATGTGGTGATTTATTTATTTTACTGGGAAAACTGGGTTCTCAATCATAAAATGATAACATAATAACAATGAACTCGACAGTATGGACTGGAATATTAAACCTGCAAAACCAAGTTTGATTGGATGCCAATATTAACAGAATTAATGAAAAAGCAAAACAGACTTCAATTACGGATCAGCAAACAAAACATCCCTTGCTTATACCTGCTGTTTTTGAAAGAAATCAGTGTCTMTCTCTCGTAAATCATTAAAAACAAAATGCTCAATTAATCCTTATTTTATACGTAGAGGCCTGACAGAGGCAAAGTCCTATAGCCATACCTTTGCTTTACGAATCGAAGCAATAATGGTTTCAGAAAGCAGTCACACTCTATGAGCAGACAATTGAAGAGATTTAGTAAATCCCACTTTATAGAGCAGAGACTAATCGGAAAACACAAGCCAGTCAAATGTTTCTTATGAACTGTTGACACTATATCAATGCTGAATCAATTGGTGGCATTTACTCTGAGTGACAGAAAAGAAATAAATATTTATATCACATCACCTATATCAATGAACCTAGGCAGAAAGCTATTTCTAACCTGTCAATATTTGATTATCTTGAAGAATCATGTCCCCTTCTTTTAATGATTAATATGAATTCCTTATTAAACCTAAATGGAAACTACTAGAGGAATATCATTATGAATGCCTGAAAGCATAAACTGCCAAAAAATAATAAAAAATAATAACCCAACCCATATTTAAGTAATGATAAGTGTGACTTAATCCCCCAAAAGGAGGAAAAGTTAAAGTTACAACTAGAAACCTATTTCCAGTTACGGATCTGTGACCAAATTTTGCAGAACACAATGCAGCATAACAAAAAGCATTTTCTCTCGCCGGAAAGCAGTATAACTCCTATCAGAGCAGTGTGACTAAAAGGTAATATTAAAACTTATTTTTTATTTTCTTTTCTTTTAATGGGTTTAAGTAACATTTTTTAATATCATAATAAGAGTTTTGGTTCCTTTATATCTTTCTAAAATTCTACTACGCAGGAAAGAAATCTGTAACAATCTATCGCAGGGCACACAAAATACTCATTTCTATTACTTAGAACAAATAAAATGCCAAATACAGCTTATGGACTCAATCACAAAAAGATGGCTTTTACTCACATTCTACTTTAAAAAAAAAAATTTGTAATATTGGAGTAATTATCAAATTCATTTTAAAAGTTCAGAAGCATGCTGCTCCTTTATTATTATAAAGATTACTTACGTAATTTTAAGTTATCCAGAGAAATATGTTGTTTAGCTACAATTTTGAAACATCAACAAATCTACCTGGTAGGAATCTGTGAATGTTAAACTATGTCTGCACGTAAGGAATGCAGACAAGCTTAAAAATACATTTCCAAGCTGTATTCAAAGGATTCAGTGCCAAATAGGCAAGGCTGCAATACTGGGCTGTTTGACTCACATTTTAGAGGGGCACTCTCATCTATTAGACCACAATGTTACAGGTGATACTGAAGGACAAGCATGAAGACCTGCCTTTATCTTCTTGACACGCTCAACTACAACTACTTGATTCATGAAATGCCAATGAGGCTTGGAGAGGTCATTGTGTGAAGGCACTGAATACGCATCTGAGATAATTAAGATTTCAGCCTTCGAAACATGGAGGGGAAGTGAACAGCAGTTAAGAAAATCAATAAGAGTCTTTTATTTGCAGTGACACAGATGTCTCAGTCAATAGAGCCTAATAGGCAAGCTTGATCGCAATGGACAGGTGCCTGCCTCCAAGGCTATCAAAGGGCTTTCACTATGACAAACATTAAAACATATTTATGTTGCTGCTGAAGAATCCGGGATTCTTTTAAGGTAGTTTAATTTAACGGTGTATATTTAATGTCATTACGCTACTGCGAGCCTGCCCATATGTTCAGCTCAAAATCTTTTCAGTAAGAAAAGATTGCTCCGTTTGTCCAGGACATCCACTTGTCCATCAATTGTTACATTAAACCTTCCACTTCTGGGTGCCAGAATCTGAATGCTTGGAGCAGGAAGAGAACGTAACAAGACAGCTTTCTACAACTTCAGCTTTTTTTTGTTTTAGTTTGTTTTGGTTTTTTTAAGAAGCTACAACATAAGGTGATTCCAAATATTACAGAGCAGTTCCTTGCAAGAACCTGCTAAATATTAAAGTATCTACTGCCCTAAAAAATACGAAGGTCATTCTAACTGAGCAGTTGACTTAGTTATTCAAAATTGATTAACTTTCTTCCCTGAAATTGTGGCAGCAGTGCAACATGTGTGAGGTACTTCAATCTATCTGGAGCTAAATCTGATTAGCACATTTTGAGAAATGGGAAGCAAATTGCTATGCCAATCAAAGTAAATCGGGACACATAACTCATTCATATCATGAAGGTTTTCATGGTCCCTCCAGTTCTGTATTAAAAGAACACATTGCAACTAAATGAGCAGTAAGCATCTCTCCACCTATTTGTGGTATGCCAATCACTGCAGTATTAGGCAGTAACGAGATGTGCGTGTAGCCAAGACTCAATTCAGTGCACCTACCTGGCCATTTGCAAGTATTTTCTTCAGCTCTGCAGAAGACTTTTTTAAGCTGAAAAAATAAGAGGCAATTATTTTTAATGACTGTGCCATTTCACTCTATAAAATGAAGTGAAACCATAAGAAACAACAAGCCATCAGGTTAAGTTCATGGTTACATACTCTGAATAGATTTAACTTTAGCAGTGCGGACTGATGTTCAGTATAGCTAACTCCTCAAGCTGCAGACAGCAGAAATGGCAAAGCAATGAACATTTAAGAAAATGAATATATTTTTCACCTTTACAAACTAGCTTTTTTAGATACCTGACTATACTACCCTTTGAGATACAACCTATTGTTTGTCAGTTCAAAGAAGAAAAAGGAGAARAAAAAAAAAAAAAAAGATACCCTCATACACCAGGTGTTTCAAAAACACAACAGGAAAATAAGGTTTACATCTAGTTTTCAGGTGCCTTATCTTGTTTTAAAACCCCTTAAGGCATTATCCCTCAATAATTTCTATAAATCTGCAGCAGAAGGGTGTGCCATCAATGATGCCTCACTACCTCAACTGACCGCAGACTGGAGCATGGTGAGCAGGTGAGTACAACTCCTGATTTAGGCATCTCAGGGACATGCCTAAATTGAGGGGGCTGAGTCCAGATTGCCATGTGCATCTATTCCAGGTCAACTTGCTGCTGCAGTCCCTGTGCTTTTTCAGGAGAAACTACTCCTGTGTCAGTAGTCTTACATTAGGCAAAACGACCCATATTATTTTTTTCTAGTAAGAGAACTTTAACAAACCACAACTATCAGCTTGGTGTGTTTTGCAGGTAAAACTATTAATGGCTTCAAACTACTCCCACCCACTTGCAAAACACTGCTTCGCCTCCTTTCCTGACAAACTCTGTTCCTTGTACGTTCAACACAACAAACTGCCTGGGTAGAAGTACGTCTGCAAAACTTAATCTCAAAGAGACATTTTGCTCTTACTACTGAAGTTAAAAAAAAAAAAAGTACAAAATAATATATTCTTGAAAGGCATGTGCACGTGTCTTGATCACAGATCATTATTAACAAGAACAGTGAAAACACAGATTTCATATTTGTGGCTTTGTTCTTTAATAGGCCTCTTGTTCCCACGACTACTTTAAAGAAAAATTAAGTTTTCCAAGGAAACATAAGTTGATCTTGTCATCTTTCATGACTAACAATTTGTGAACATGAAACAAAGAGAGACTTTCAATTACTTCAAAAACAAAACTCATAGTGCAGAAGGTTTCGGAAAAGGAATGGCAATTAACCACCAAATAAGGTGACAAGAATCTTCTAGAAGCCTCATTTTCAATGCACTTTAAGAACAAGCTCAAAGTACAGGAAGTACTGAAAGCCAAAGCACAACAGCGACAGAAAGCAGCTTTATTTAGTTCAGTGGTATGATAGATTGGGGGGAGGACTGCAGTTCATAAAGACATTCAGATTTATTTTCCTTAAAGAGTCTTGGATAGGATCTTCACCAATGCAATACACAGCAAATCTTCCCCAAGGGATGGGGGCAAACTTTCGCAGAGGAGACTGACACAGGGTATTGGCTTTCTTTTTTTATCTCTACAATTAGCAAAGCCACTAAAGGGAGCATCAAAACTGGTTTTAGTGGTACTTGAATGGGGCTACCCACTGTAGCACAACTCCAGCACTGCTGCCACCCATGTGGGGTAGCATCCTCCTCGCCAACGGGCAACCACGTCACATCACTCCCACCACGCAAAGACAAGGTTTGTGGGACAGTCCCACCACTGCAGCACTTCACAGTATCTGCCAGAACACGTACTGACACTTCACCGACTGAACATGCTTAATGCGATATGATTGTCTTTGATCATGTTCATCTCCCTCAATTTTTTTTTCAAAATGCTCTCGGAGAGAAAAGGGAGCAGCATGCTGATGCACGGATAAATGTTAATATTATATGCTTATTAGAATAATAGAATAATTTAGGCTGAAAGGGACCTCCAGAGATTTCTATTCCCACATTTCAAATATGCTCTTCTATGAAGAGGATGGAGCCAGACTTTTCTCATTTCCTTTTAAGAATACACAAGGTTTTTTGTGGGGTTTTGTTTGTTTGTTTGTTTTAACATCAGTATTGAGTACAMCACCTTCCTCTAACAGTTCATGTAATAAAAGGGAGTTTATGCTCCAGTATGTAAAAACAGATCTCTAGGAAAAAAGAGAAAGCATTCTCTTGCATTTTAAGATCTTAATATGGGTTTTGAAATTAGGACTGGAATCTAAAAAGAAAGGTAAGGGAGATGGCCTCCAAAACTTTGCTGAAACTGTATGAAACAGGGCACCTAAGCTGTTCAGATTTTTCAAAAATCTTACCCCACAATAATAAACCTACTGAATTGGGTATCAAATTTTAAAATCAAAGAACTAAAAGCAATGAAGACCTGAACATACAGACCTTGCCATAGACAGTGATTATTGATCAACTAAAACAAATTAGCTCACCCATAAATAGTATTTCAATGCTTTATAAAGGACAAAGCCATCTGAAACACCCAGCAAAGACTTATTTCTTTTGGCAGAAAATAATTCTCCTGAAGAACCAGCAGTACGAGTCTAACAAGATCCATGAATCAAGGTAATTTCGTCTTCCCCGCTTCACTCCTGTGTGCCCAGTAGTCATATTGAAAAAGTTATTCAACATCAAGCTTATCGTTGGTAACTACCGCACACAAGGTTCCATTTTGTTTTAATAAAAGAAAACAAAACAAAATATATGCTCCCGTTCTTGACTCTTACCTATTGCTTGGAAGGGAATCCGAGACTGCCGAACTGCTATTATTAGCAGACCCTGCTCGTGTATTTACCTGCAGGCAGGGAAAGAATCTTTATCAGTCGTTTGTGTTCAGAGGACACTATTCTAATTAACCTGTAATTTGCCACGAATTTCTCATTTCACTATGAAGGTTAATTAGCTTGTTGCTAGGCATGCCGATGGTTGAGGTCTTGCCTGTATGTAGGTTATCAGGCTATATAATTCATGGACTACAATATACTATCTTTACATCTTAAACGCTTAGTTAAATAATACAGAAAAAGAGATGATATGTCCACCATTTATTCTCATTTTAAAAACTAAACAATCATTTAATATATTCGTAGTCTTCTGCATTTCAAAATGCGTATGATTACAGAAGCAATAAGCATACCTGAATGAATCAAACAACCTAAAAGAATTTCATTGCTGTGCCTTCCACACTTAGATAAATTACTGAAATCAAATGAATATGGTGGGGTTTTTTAAACTCTTTGAAGTAGTAGCAGACATTAGTTGATAAACTGAATATTAAAATTTAGGAACCTTATTAACATAGGTTAAAAACAAAAAGAAAGGCAATTCCATTTTTAATAGAACTGTATATATAGATATCGCAGCCAACACCCAGCACATGAATCCTTCTCCCACCCCCACAAAAAAAAAAAAAAAAAAATCTGCTTGTCAGAGCTCAAGAAAGTGCAGTTTTATTTGACATTTCAATAAGTGGAACACAGCATTACAAATCCATCTAACTTTACTGAAACAATTATTGAAATTCGTACCTTCAGGCCATGTATGTTCCGTTTCCCAGGAGGCTTGCAGGCTGAAACAGTAATTGACTAAATTGTAGAACACATCAGGGCCATTTACAAATTTGCTCAAAATGAATCTTTTAAAAAGAAATGAGGGTGACACCAAAATTAGCAGAGAGAAATGATTGAAAAGTGCCTCACAAGACCCAGAGTGGGAATTATGAACCAGGATTTTTAACTTGCAGGAGTGAGCATTTATAAATGCTAAGAGCTTTCTGACACCATGTAATATAAATTCTAATTTCTGCTTAAAACACATCAAAATCAAGAGAACTGTTGGCTTAAATTATCAGATTCTTTTTGTAATTCAAATTAAAATCAATATCTTATGTCACTATATTTCACGTGCTGTATTTTTTCTGGCATTTAACAGAAATATTTGCAAGATGTATTTTAAAGGAATCAGCTGCCACACATCATGAATTAGTCATATTGTCAAATGTAGACAGTTTGTTTTAAATGCGGAAAAAACATGTCAGGGGCAACAGCAGTGAGTCTCAAGAAACCCAATACTGGATAAATGCAATACAAAATGCCACATTTTGGACACAGATGTACAAATGTGGCATCTTATTATGATGTCTAGGTTTACAGAGGGACATGCTGCTTGAAGAGAAAGTATTTTCCTAAAGTCTCTTGAACTATATATTGCCTTGTTCTTCCATTCGGTGGATGTGCTTTTGTCAAACGTTAAAGCCACAAAGGCTTCTAGCTACATGTTACAGACAGTTCCCATTTTAAAACTACAGTGCCCTACAAATTGTATGTTAAAGGGCCTGTCACTTTTGATTGATTGTCTGAGGAGGGATGAATTTGATTTTTCTCTTTCTCCGATGCACATGCACTTCACTTCCATTTTTGACAGCAGGAAACAGAACTATTTATTAGTCAGAAGGACACAGATGATAGTTATTAAACACATCAGTTAGGGCCAGGCCATGTGCCTTTAAATGACATTAGAATGTGCATCTTAAAGAAGAAAAATATTATGATACTGTGGGCATTAAAAAAAAAAAAAACAAAAAACAAAAAACAAACCACAAAAAAACCAAACAACCAACAGAAAACAATAAACTATTCTAAAATACATACAATCGTATTATATTTTTTCTAATAGATTAAAATCAACATTTTGAACAAGATATTAAAATAATAGTACTTTTTATTATATATATTTGAATGGTATATTCACCTTGCATTCCACAGATGGGACATATATGTAACAGACAGGATATGTGTGTGTGTGTGTGTGTGTGTGTATGCACACACTCTTGTTTATGTATATGCATCCAGAGGTTTATTTTCAGTATAAAAAAAGAACTCTGACTCTTACTACCTAGACAGCAACAATACTTTTTTTTTTTTTAAATAGACAAAATACCATTTTTTCCCCTTTGAACTATCAAATGACCACAGCACAGCCAAGGTAACACAGGATGGCACACAGACATTTACTACTGGCAAGCTTTATGGAAGACACAAGTTTTCGGAAGCTGACTGGAGACAGCAACTGGGAGGCTTCCTCAGAAGTAAGAGAGGCAGAAATGGAAAAGGACTCAAAGGAAGATTGGGCTTGCAAAGGAAGCTCTTAAAAAAGGAGAACCTTAAATTACAGGCAGAAAAGCTGCACGTTACTGATGGGGCTTTAACCTGCAGTACGTAGAGAGACACGGCCAAAAGGGCATGAAAGAAAAGCGCTTGTGCTAATAAAATTTGGGATGTTCATTAGAGAGGCAGGACTAGAACTTTAAATGCCAGAAGACAGAAAAAAGATGCAGGAAAGTGCATTTTGTTCGATATTGCAGAAAAGCAGCAGCAGAACTTAGAGGCAGTCTGGGTATGGAGGGAGCGCAGGGTAGCTTTAAAGCTCTAACCTAGAAAGAATAGACATTTTAAGATGGTGATTTGGAAAGATGAAACAGCAACTCAGCTCTGAAGCAATTCAGAGTAAGGGGCAAGCCACCTATGAGGAAATACCCAGCAGACACGTGCGCAGTTGAGCCAATGATGAAAATATGGAGATAATACATGGGGATCATATCCTCAGCAGCACGGAGATGAATTCTGAATCTGTATAGTCAAAGAAGATTATCCTTGGATGTAAAGGAAATAGAAAAAGGAGAAAGCAGCAGGAGGAGGAATCTACTTGGCTGGTTCTTCAGGAATGACCCAAAAGGAGACTCTAAAAGGTTAAGCTTGATTTGTAACCTCAAAATGTCCCTTTAAACACTCAGGCATGCCAGCTATTGAGCACCTCCTGCCACAACTTCCTCGAAYCGTTTACTTAAGGGTTAATATATCTAATTGCCTTGTATTTCCAAGAAGGGTTTCCCACTTGTTAGGATCATCCACTATATCAGTTTCTCCAAGCCACATAAAAGCCTGGCATTTTATTTCTTTCAAGTGGTGGTCAGTGTTTTTAGACAGAGTGTATGTCAGTAATTAAATGGCCTTCTACAGAAAGAGGTTCAGGAGAAAGGCTGAGACCCTCGCATCTCAGCCTGGGAAGAGGCAAGGGGGCAGAACGCAGCTTCCCCCTTCACAGCTGTCCTTGCGTTCTCGTGACACGACTGCATCTCGAGTGCTGATTACTCTGGAGTCCTGCAGCTCAAATATCTGGGAGTCCCCCCTCTCAATCAGATCCTGCTAGCCTGAGCCATTAAAAAAAAAAAAAAAAAAAAAAATCTCCGTATTCCCCTTGAATTCAAGTCTCTGTTCCATAGGAGCGTACTAAACTACCAGGAAACCCTGCCTCCTTTTGAGACCTTATTAGCATGTGTTTGAGAAGACTGTTGGTTAATTGCCCAATTCAAACTTCAGAGAGTTGTAAGTAATGGAAGTCTAGAATGTTTAATTGGGAAACTCATAGTATGATTATTTGTATAATATCAGTTAAGTGAGAAGAGTTTAATTTTTAATTATTTCAATTAATTTATTGCTGGGAGATTTACTTGGAGAATTTAAACCTTATCTGTTTCATCAATTAAGAATCAGAGATTCAAAGACTGGATAGTGAGAGCATCTGAATGAATCAGCGGAATTATGTAATGTATTAAGTCTTTTTTTAACCGTTATTTGAGTTCAGAGAGCGCGGTGCATTCCCAAAAACCTAACTAGCTGCCTACGGATTTTTGTTCAGGATGTAGATGACCTATTTTTTAAATTGCCTCAGCCCACATAACTGATTACATCTTTCCCTGTTCAGGAGAACTATTCAAGTACTAGTGATCATTTTGATACCACTAAGTGCCCAAATCTCAAATAAAATATGTCACGCATAGAGCTTCTGTGACAGACATGTTCCCATTTTCAAAATGAACAATGACAGTCGCATTCCCCAAGTCTGTTAGACTGATTAAGGATATTAAAAGATCTTAACAAAACCCAATTTTCGTAAGTACCCAAAACTTAAGTTATTCATCTGCTTTGGTTTGAATACATGCAGAACCATCACCAATGAGTTTTTTAAATGTACATAAATATGTACTATGCAAACTGAATCTTGTTAGTCTAATTTACTCCAGTAAATTAGCTATTTTATATGCAATAAATGTAGTTTTTCACTACACTCCCCACAATAATGAATTCTTCTATCCAAATTAAGAGGTAAACATCATGTTATATGCATTTAAACCTCCCGAAAACATAACTGTTGATGAAACAGTTTACTGATATCATCATTGTTGATTAGAATTTGTTAAGCATTACCTCTTGGATATATCTGTAGAGGCTCTATTAACTGTCCATTTACTTGCTGTTCCATTACAGTGGAGTAATACTGCGAAGAGATTAAAGAAAGAGATTACTCAGTAACGTATGAATAGTAGTAAGAGCACTTATGGATTGTTTAATTCAATGTATGGGGTTTTTTTAATTGCCATAGTACATATCAGCCTTTAGAATGCTTTCTTACCATTTGCAATGTTCACACAATAAGGTGGCACAGAGGACCATAAGCAAGGGGCTGTGATGCCCAGCACAGTACTGAATCCAGCACAGGGATCTGTTCCTGGCTCAGCTAAGCAAGTTTCAGGCCCACCTGAAACCTGGGAACGCTTCAGAAGAGTGAGCAAATGAAACATTTACAGCAAACGCAGCAGTTGCCACACCTGGAGAAGCCAGGAAAACCAGTCAAATGTGGAAACAAAGAAACGCTGTAAATGTAGTCAAAAACTGTGCAATTAGGAAAACTCCAAGGGAGAAAAGAATCTGGAAACTATCCAAGAATTTGCAGTGATGAAGCACAGTCAGGGCAGTTGGGGCCACATCCCACATAAGCGGAGATGTCGTGCATTCCCTTAGCGTACAAATTTAATGCACAGTAGGGTATGCAAAACAGCRTTACTAGGAAGCCACTGCAGACATCCTGAGACCTTGGGCTCTACAGGGACTGCTAGGAGAGATCGGCAGGGGGAAGTTTATGGATAAAGAAAGGCTAAGAATGGACAAAAAGGGACGCAAAAGTATCTGAGAACGTCAAGACCCAGAAAGACAGAAAATATCTGATGTGGTATGAGAAAGCCTGAGAAGTGGCATGAGGATGAAGAGTGGCATCAAATGAAGAAATAAACACTTGGATTAAATAAATCAAAATCTTTATTAGCCTTTCATAATTGACCCTCACTCCTGAGAAGGGGTGAACACTCACCAGTAACATTACGACCAGACAATCCTGGGGCAGGAGACAGACCTTGCTACGAGTTTACTGCCTATAACCCACACATCTCTCATCACGATGTGTTAAATATTGAAAGCACATCACAAAGCACGTTTCTCTTGCAATCGCCGAACATCTTTGAAGCAAACATGCTGGCTGTTGGCCAGATCTTCATGGCATAAATCAGTGTAGCTCCACTGACTTTCATGCTAATTCTCACCAGCCGAGTGTGGTCTAAGACTTCAGCATGTCACTGTTACCAGTGTTTTGTGATACTATTACTCAAACTGGCAAGAATGGATGTCAACAAGAAAAAAAATTCTAAGTCTCTATGGAATCAAACACATGTATTTCACTCACACCAATGGTTTCCCATAACGCAAGCATTTTTTACTCATGCAACTTAAAAAAGACAAAAGTTTATTAACTACCTAATGTTACAAAACATTTTTCTTTCCTCTTACAATGGGATTAAACATGTGAACTATAGTAAGCAAATGTTAGATGGACACCAAAGTCAATTTATGTGCAGAAGTTTTTTCAGTGCTTCTGTTTTTCACATTCATGTCAAGAAACAGGAAGAAATTTCCTTTTTGTGAAAAAACTGTTATGAAGAAAATTGCTGAGGGTTTAAGGATCCATCCAGCCCCACCTCCTGTGCGTACATCTAGCACGATGCCTGCTGCTAAAAGCATTTCCCTCATTAAAATCTCACCACAAGATTTTTGAGCGGGGCATCTCATTCATATTAGTGCACAAACATATAAATCCACATCTTAAATATCCACATGACACATGCTTTCGCTGTGCTTACACAGAGCAAAGGTATTCATTACAAAAGCCCACTCTTTTGAAATGATCAAGAGGTTTTTCAGGAGTCAGGACTACCCCATAGACTTATTTTGTATCAGGGGGGTCATGAATAACATGCCAAATCCTCCCCCACGTTCCCATATCCCTTCATAAAAATGTGTCACCAGTACCTAATAGTTACGGAGCTGTGAAAGAATCTCCTGCTCCACTGGGGGCCAAAATTGCTTAAGAAAAACAAACTTTTTTATTACCATTTTACTAGTGGCATTCTATGACCCRAAGACAGACATACACACAGTATAAACATATATTACATACTCTCCAGAATAATAAACTAAAATAAACATACATGAGACTGTTTCCTATTAAAAAAAAAAAATAGAGGGGGAGAGAGAGAGAAAAAAACATGGCCCTCTCCATTACTCAAACAGTGATGACAAGTAAATGAAATATCAATCATGTAAGCTGTCAACCTTTTGGGACAGCAATAACTGTTAACAAGTAGTCTGGAAAAATTGTCTGAAAATGACTTGTCCTCCACACATGAGCATTTGAGGTTTCCATGGAAAATTAAGATGCCAGTGGCTATTTGGAACATTGTTCAGGTATTCTTTTTAATGGAAAATTTGCCAGTTATTGATCCAGAGCATGTACCCCTTGCTTTCAGAAAGCTGCAAGCAACTTTCCAATCAGTGGCTGTCAAAAAAATTACTGCCTTTTTATACTGATACAAGACAACAGCTAAAGTGCAACTCCACTGCTACTCAATGTCTGTCTTTAATTAACCGCAATGCACAACAGAAAAATAATTTTATTTACCATTCCACCATATTTGCATAGGCATAATACAAAGTATTTCTGCATACTCTAAAATAATTCCAGAACTGCCTGAAATAACTTACTGTCAAGTTCAGAAACCAAAGAACCTAAAGATAAGAGGTCATGCATGATTCAAAACATCTTCCCCAATTATAGTGTCACACCTGCACAAAAGAGATCTGTGTTCTCAGGGAATTATTTTTTTGTTCTTAAACTGAAAGAAAMCCCTTCACTTTCATTTTGGAGAATACTAGCAGAACTGGAGGCAAACTGCACCATGTCAAAATTCCTAGAAATATTTTAGCAGCTGTTCAACCCTCCAAATATTTGTTGCAGGCCTCAAAATACTCAAAAATGAGTATTTTTCTTCCCCAGTATATTCTTCAAGATTACAGTAAATTCATTCCTTTTCTTGCAGGCTAAGAACATTTGTTTTCTTATAAACATATCCCAAAATGACACCTATAGGATGTTAGAAAGTTAAACCATCAATGCAACACTCAAATAGAAAACTAGTTTAAAACTGAAGGGAAAATTTTCAGAGAAGAAAAGCTGCTGAAGCGGAAAGAAGTCATTTACAGACATCCCATAATTTTTAAGGGAAAGCAGAGAGCTGAGCAATCATAACTCTAATGTACTGAAACTTTAACAGTAAGCTTGGAAGCATAGCAAAAAGATGACCTTACAAAGGCTTGATTAATCTTAAGACTGTGCCAGGAAAATTCAAGTTTTCCAGTTTAACAGCAAAAATGGCAGACATTTTATAAGGAAAAATCGAGAAACACAAGGAATTCCAGTGGGGAAGCATCACCAGTGATTTAGTTGTATGAAACAAAACAAAAAAACCCGCTCAAACAAGCACAAAACCCCCTTGACTGCAGCGAGATTTTTCTTCCTTTCTTTCACACGACTGTCTTACGCTCTTTAATACCACACTTGTAATACAATGGTTGCACCTCCTCTGGAAAGAAAACTGCACATGAGAGGGGCTTATTTAATAAATCCCTTGAGTTTCACAGAGATCAATCACCAGCATCTGGAACCTKCACTTCTTTCACCCCAGGATTCAGTCATAGGCAATGACTGAAGTCTCTTTGAGCCAGGGCCTGCTAACAGATTTCCAGTCAATGAACATCCACCCCAGCCTTTGCAAGGCAAGAAATAGTACAATCTCTGCAGATATCAAAAGGATCAGAATTTCACTGATGAGTAAGCCTTCCTGGAGCCTAGAAAACATGAGCCCCTTCATAGGAAACATCGATTTGATGTATTTACGTGCTAAGTTCACAACAACAAAACTACATTGTTTTGCCAAACACCAGAGAATATGYGCCCAAGAAGGATCCATTAAGCAGAGACTCAGGCAAGATGTAGGTGATCCAAGCATGTCCCTGCTCTGCTTCCTCTGCAACAGGGAACTCATGAGGAGGACTAAACCGAACCAAGTCATTCAGTCGCACCAAAGCCACCTACGAATGGTACTAAACAGGGCTTGTTTCCGATACGTTCCAAGTTAAGGTCATTAATATAGCGAGAAGGCACCTTCCAAGGAACTCACAGTCCGTTTGGCTTAGAGAGAAAATACCCATTTGTTATGTTCTTGCTTATCAATTTCATTTGAAGGAAATGTTAAATGATTTTTTTCCCTTACATCTACAACATGAAAGACACACTGAAGCTATATTCAAATTATTTTGTTTCAATAAGTAACTGCACACTTTATTTCTGTAGACAGATTTTATATTTATAGGTACCTAGATAGAGATTTTACACACATCTATGTATATAAAGGCACACACAGACACACATATATCTCATATTAAAAAACAGAAAATATGTCTTTAAATCCTCTATGAATATTGAGCCTGCAGCTACAATGAAACTCTTCTGTTAGGARGGGTGAAACAGTCTCCAGATGAAAGTAGATTTTGAAAAATTTTTAGAGCCCAGGGGTTCATTTTTAATGAGCCGTTACTTTAAGTACTGCATAAAAAATACAAGAAATTGATAGTCCATTTAGCCTGCACTATACCTAATGCAAAAGTCATTAAGATGCATTATTCTTAATGTTTATGATATGATCAGTAAGTGTACAAGTCTCTTTTTTAAAAAGTCAAGCACGCCCATATATCTTATGTGATATAGTTTTTAAACACCTACACTTAATACAGGAACATTGTACTGTGAACTTAATACAGGAATATTGTACTGTGAACACTGCAGCTTACGTTAACACTTTGATACAAGCAAAAATACACAAAGAGAAACTGATAAACATGGAAAATATCAGCATTTGTTATACTATACCTACATAGGATAGCATGGCTTTCATTTCTTCATCGCTTCTAACAGTAATCCGATCACCGTCCTCATCTTCATCTAACAAAGAAATGTATTACATTCATGAACAATGGAAGAAGGATATTTACAATTTTAGTATGTAAGGTTTTTACCAGGACTTTTAGAAGCAAATAAAAATAGGAAGAATGTATAAACCAACTACACAGGTAACCAGATACTCTGAAATAATAATGTATAATGACTCCAAACATTAATTAACAAAGACTACAGTTACATCTAAAAAGGGGATGTGAACAAAGTGCTCAAAACTTTGCTCTCAACAGTTCTTTTACTGCCAGAACCTCTCCAGAAGCCGAGCACCTTACACACGCTGTAATACCCCTTGCTGAAACCCATCAAGTTATTCTTTTGACACAGCAAACAGAAAGTAAAGTTTTTGAGTGTGCTTCGATCCTCCCAGATGGAGTTAAGTTTTGGCAGTTTCTTTCATCAGAATTACTAGAAATTAAAATAAAAAAAATTAATTGTTTTTCTCCCACTAAAACCTTCTGATCTTACTGTCAACCCTACCTCACCTCACCTGCCCTACGTCAAGTTCCTCCCAGCCCTCTGCCCCCATCCCTGTTACAAGTGCACGGGCATCTCTGCTTCTTCATGACACAACAATGCCGACTTAAAAACTGTAACTTACACGTGGACACAAATCCGCAATGCTTATATAGAGAGATTTAGATGAAGACAGAAGTTTGTGAACAAGCAAAACCAGTCTGTGTTTTTGTTCATAGTGCAACTGTGGGTGAAGAGGAGGCAGGAGGCATGGGCAGCATTACTAGGCAATCATGGTTTCGTGGTGACGGCTCAGGCACAGCCACAAACGCACAGACAAGGCGCTTCTGGCATAAGGAAAGAGGCTGCTGTAGAAACAGAACCAGAGGAAAGGGAGCAAGATTCGGAAAGGCTCCAGCAGAGCAAGGCATTCAGAAAGAATTATTAATATGAAGATCTGAAGGAGGAATAGACTTTCCAAAGACATATGGCGGGATTCAGCAGGTGCAGATTTACCAGGGGGCTCAATCCCCAGCTGGTGCAACAACACGCTCCAATGTCACAAGCCGCAGTTGCTGAGACACCCCGTGCAGTTCCTTCACTCTGACGTCCTCCTCTCCTGCCCCGGTCCTCGTGAAAAGCTCATACACTGTCACCGATGGGAAAGCTGCACCAGTCGCCAGACGAACGGAACAGACCCCTCCCCTCCAAATCAGTTACAAAATGTTAATTTCTTTTTATTGCTCTAGCTTTGGGGGAGAAGGGAGGGGTTAATGATCTGTCTCCAATTTTTGCCTGCTGCAATTTAAATATCTTCCTTAGATGCTTATAAAAAAAAAAAACAACCCAACAAAAAAAACCACAAAGCACATTGGTGTATACCCCAGTTTTACATTTGTTTTTTCCCTTTGGAGAAGGAGCTCTTTGACAATAAAACAATAACAGAACATCCAACTGATACCAAAGAATGGCTGACAAATTCACACGCCTTTTTGGCCAGAAAACATCTATTGTGGGGAATCTCAAACACACAGGCCCATTTGAGTTGGGATATTTAAAAGGCCTGAGACACCCACCTCTTCCTGAAAGCTGATGGGGCTCAGTGTGTCAGGACACGTCCACACACACGAGGACGGATAGACCAGAACAATTCTGCCCGTGCTCCAAGTTGCAAGCAAGCTGGTCAGAAAGCCGTATGCTTACAAAAGAAAAGCACTCTGCCCAAGCTAACGTGCACCGGGAAATCAAGGAGCAACATACACACCGTATTTCAAATGCCTGTTAAATACCAAAGGGTGAGGACATGGAGATGAGTGAGCGCATTTATATAGCTTCGGGATCGGAGCAGGTTTGTTCCTGACCAGCTCAGGATGCAAGCAGAGGCTGGAGCAGTCTGTCTGTCTGTCCGCATCTCTGTAGATGTGCTCTAACTGATGCACGTGCTCTCTGCAATCACAGCCCCTGCGTATTACATCAGCATTAAAAAGTGCCATTATGTCCCTGGCTGAAAACTCACTCTTGCTCCTAGTTATGCACAAGAATCTGGGAAGAGATCTGAGTCAATAAATTAAAATTACCCCAGAAAAGGAGTTTGTTCATTTTGCCTCTGAAAACCTTGCAGGTAATTCTGAGGCTATAACGAAAAAAGCCAAACAATGCAGAAGAGAGAGCAAAAAAACAAGAGAGAAATAACAAGGAAAAAAAAGTAACATAAAAACCTTAGAATTACACTTTAAAAATGTACCAGAAGAGAGCTATGGGACACTGGAAACATGGAAGCTGGAAGAGGAACAAGATAGCACAGCGATGTCCTACAAGAGCCTTGTCTCATGGAAATTTAACTGGTGAACTGCCAGATTGCTAAAACTACTTGCTAGGGTTACCAGCTTGCAGCGAGTCATGAATGATGAAAAGATTAAGAAGAGTTAGTGAGTTGAAACTGAATGCTTCCTTGCCTGGAAACATTTTAGGCAAAAAGGAGGAGGAGTTGTAAAACTGCTACCTGGCCAAAACCCAAGTCCCAGTTGCAGTGTGTAACGGAGTAAGAAAGGCTGAAGAAGCAGCTGTTGGAATAGTGAACACAACGAACGCCATGCATCAACAAGAAGGGATCAGAGTAAAATGCAGAAGAGGGGAAACATACGACAGAGAGAGACAAATATACGGAGATAAAAGCTGTTAAACAAGCCTGGCTTGAGAACAAACTGAGCTGGGACCACCAAAAATGAAGGGGGGGGGGGGGGGAGAAGAGAAAAAAAAAAAAAAAAAAAAAAAAAAAAAGAAAAACAAAGGGGGAGAGAAAAAAGGGGAAAAGAAAACAGAGAGGGGGGGGGGGGGGGGGGGGGGGGGGGAAGCTGGAGAACTCTTACAGCCCACTTGCAAAATGTTTATTTTAAAAAAAAAAAAWTAAAAAAAAAAAAAATCACACATTATTCATTTCACATGATTAAGAAATTAACTCTGAAGTTCTCAGAACTGCAAAATTCCTGCTGGTGGTACCATGAGAATAAATTAAAAATATGTTGATGAAAAGGCAGAAAATGTTACCTGGCATTAAAAAAGCCAAATCTAAAATAGCCAGGCAATGCTTGTAAAGAGCAAAACCAGAAAAAAAAAAATATATTTCTCGTATCCATGCAGAGATCCTTTGCCATCCTACCATGACATTGAAGTGGGCACAGCCCAAAAACTAGCTAGATATGACACATGGGTTCAGAAAGATTTCCAGGCTTCTCTACTTGCCTAGAGCACAGCAATACGATTTTCCAGCACATTAGGGAAGCAAAAGTAGAACCAAAAAATCCTACGTACTGGCTGGATTTTGCTAATGTCACTTAAAATGGAGGAAGAAATCCTTGCAAGATACCAAATAGAGTGCAGCAGATGGTAAACAAATATTATGAAGCAATCTTCACAAAATCTGCAGTGTGTCACAAATATACAAAATGGCAGAGTTTGGATAAAAGGATCATAACAGGCCATATGTTGTTAGTAATTTTATTTGTAGCAAAGTGTAATACAATGGTGAAATCCACATAAAGGTCCAACAGTAGGAGAAGTGCAGCCCCAGGTAGGAGCTGCAATGGATGGTACACTGTAGATAACAATAACTAAACAAACAGTAGAGAAGCCTGCACTGGATGGCAATTATCCACATCTGAAGAAGCAATGAAACAGGTGAGAACGAAGCTTAAGCCGGTAAAATTTGATTCCATTTGATATGGAAAAAGTAACCAGAAAAATCAAGCATCAATATACATAACATATTTTAGATGCCAGTTAAATGGCAGGGGAAATGGTTTTGTGCAGATGTAAATGACAGACTAGAGACATGAACTGAAAGCACAGAAGCAGATGTTAGAAGACACAACGAAATAAGTATTTCCAGGAAAGTTCTACACATGGTACCATTAATATGGGCTACTGCCCTGATTGCAGCGACTGCTACTGGTGCATGAAGCTCAAACAAAGCTAATGTGTGATGTGGGAGGTATGTAAAAAAAAATATTAAAAAATCATAAAAACAAAAAAAATAGCAAGGTCTGGAGCCTGGTTTTGCTCAGGTCTCTTTAGAAAGTCTTGTTTTAAAAACCAGGGCAGGAGAAACGTCAAGGTTACAGAGAAATAACACTTATAATCTCCAGTATTAGGTTTCTGGTATTTTAGGAGACGAAAACACAAACATATGAAAAGAAACATGGAAAGCACTCAAGAGTATTTGAAGGACCATAAACCAATGTTCCCTTTGATTATCTACAGGCAGAATTATCCATAAAGCTCTAAAAAGGGAGAAATGCTAATAAGAATGCAAGGCCCTATCTTGTCATATCTGCTCTCTCACCTTCAGCATCACTACCTTGCTCATGTACCACTTCTAATCCCATCCAGCTCCTTCTTGCTATTTCATCTCTATCAAAGGAAAACACAGAGTTACACAGAAAAAAAAAACCCAAAAAACATTAAAAGGGAATAGCAGGAGCCCTCTCCACTTGGAAGAAAACTCTAGCTCGGTATCTTATTGCCTAAGACACAGATGTTTGACTCCCTTTGCAGCTTATTGCTCTCCAGATAGGACAATCCCCCAGGAATCCCTCCAAAAATAAAAATAAATAGGGTTCAAAGAATAGAGCTGAAACAGATATTAGCAGATATAGGCCTAAATCTGCACTAACAATCACTGAGAGCTTTCCTAACTCAGCAAAAGCATAATATAACCACCTTCATAGAATCATAGAATGATTAAGGTTGGAAAAGACCTCTAAGATCATCGAGTCCAACC
>JAYKAV010002919.1:141545-216545 GCA_035582835.1 Phoebastria nigripes
AGCAGATCAACACTCCCGCCCAACTTGGTGTCACCTGCAAACTTACTGAGGGAGCACTCAATCCCCTCATCCAGATCACCGATAAAGATATTGAACAAGACCAGCCCCAAAACTGAGCCCTATGGAACACCGCTCGTGACCGGCCGCCAACTGGATTTAACTCCATTCACCACAACTCTCTGGGCCCGGCCGCCCAGCCAGTTTTTTACCCAGAGCAGAGTACACCTGTCTAAGCCATGAGCCGCCAGCTTCTCTAGGAGAATGCTGTGGGAGACAGTGTCAAAGGCTTTACTGAAGTCCAGGTAGACCACATCCACAGCCTTTCCCTCATCCACTAGGCGGGTCACCTGGTCATAGAAGGAGATCAGGTTGGTCAAACAGGACCTGCCTTTCATGAACCTGTGCTGGCTGGGCCTGATCCCCTGGTTGTCCCGCACATGGCTTGTGAGCACCCTCAAGATGAACCGCTCCATAATCTTCCCCGGCACCGAGGTCAGGCTGACAGGCCTGTAGTTCCCCGGATCCTCCTTCCGGCCCTTCTTGTAGATGGGCGTCACATTGGCAAGCCTCCAGTCGTCCGGGACCTCTCCCGTTAACCAGGACTGCTGTGCAAGTGCCATTATGGACAACCCCAACCTACAGCTTGCTCAGATCCTACGCAGAAGCTATTTTCCCCAGCTTCTCAACCAGACCCAGCTGGCCTTTTAGAAGTTATTACTACTGCCCAAGTTGAACCAGGTGCCATTTTCCTGCCGCTCTCATACCTCCTCCAGGAGCCGAAGCTGAGTAACTACTGACACATCCCGCTCTCGCACAGAGACAGAGAAGATGGTGTATTTAGGTTGAGCCCAGCAGAAGGAAAAAAGAAAAACTAAAAACACAGCAGTCCTTCTAGCAAAAAACCAGACGTTTGTTCCCATGAAAGGAAACATTAACTTCTAATGCTGCTATATTTGGTACAAAATCCGTACATTGTACCATATTTCTGTAAAAGCTGCTGCTCTTTTGGTTTCTTCCAATGAAGGATTGAAATTTTAAACTTAGACCTACAGGTCCTTTATACTTTCCATTTAATTCAAGCAATATAATTGCAGTGAGGAGTAAGAGCATGGTAAGGTCATGCTGGTAATTAAAGCTGTATTGTAGAAATATGCTCATTCAAGATGTGATTAAATAATAAAATATTGCTTAGTTCAGTATCATCATTAAACTTGCATTAATGCATAAATATTTAACTGTAATGTATAATGAACATAAACATTATTTATTTAAAAAATGACAGCCCTATAATGTGACAAAGGAGACAGTTTATACAAGTCATACTTACACTCAAATGCTGTTGTTGTTGCATCCGGCAAAACTTGACCGATGACATCCTAAAATGTAAAGAAGAATTAGCTATATATCAAATGGGAAATGCCCGCGATGATTTAGAGTAAATCACCTTAATTGGTCCCCAGCTGCAGGCAGAAGTCTTAAAAGTCCTGCTACTCACCACTGCCCCAAAATTACAAACTTTTTAGCGTACAACACAAACCAGTACAAATCATGGTGCTCTCCTCCTTCCTCTCCAAGTTACCTTGAGGAAAACTGTTTTCTTTTTAAATAACTCAATCATAATTGCAAACAAGTCAGCGTTGTCTGTTCTTGCAGTTTAAAGAATAAATTTTGTCTGTAGGTTATAAAAAAAATTTACATCTAACTCATCGAGGTAAGTCATAAAAACAGAGGTTTATGAATGACTTTTTACATAAGAAAGCACATTTTCTCTCTCAGTCCTCCTGCTAACATCACCCTGATTCCTCCTCTCCACCTCTGAACAACTGCCCTGGTCCTCCCTCCCACCACAAGGTAACCTCATCACACAGCTCCATCTCCTGCCCTGCCTGCAGCTGAGGAACAACAGGGTAATGGGTTTAGGGCTGCCATCGTGAATTAAAACAGTAGCTGTGAGAGTGAATGAATTTTTGTTGCTTTCACTCCACAACTGCCCAGGAAAGCGGTGGGACCCAGCAGTTGCGCCAAGCTGCCTGCTGCTGCCTTGCAAAGCAGCGCTGGGTCTCAAGGTGCTCTCCACGCCATGCAAGCCAGAAAGTTTGGAGGGCTTTTTGTCGTTCTTAATTGGAATTTAAACTTCTTCAAAACTTGGCAGATGGATTCAAATACGTTGGCTGCCCTGGAGGAAATAAGGTTAAAATACCTGAAGAAGTGGAAGTACTAACCTGGAAGGCAACCTCCAGCCTTGGCGTTGTAATGATGCCATGCAATCCCTTTCTTAAGGGAGATGTGAGCTGCACATACACAAGCCCATCACAAAACACACTGAACATCTCCAAGTGTTGCACCTCTCTGATTCAAACCAGCATTTTTTTGCTAATACAAGCCTTTCCTGTGCAACTAAACCAAGAGGAGAGCTTTTATTTTTTCTTTAGCCTTTACACACAGCATTTACTCAAAATTCAGTGAAAAAATATCTGCTCAGACTGAAGTCATCCTGGCCTCCCAATGTATGTGCTGTTGTCAGCCTTTGCGAGGCTGTAATATGTCATGTCAGGGCACAGCATAAATGCACAGCATGGTTTTTTCCTTCCTACTGCCTGATTTCTCATGTCAGACAATCTCTCCACTGACAGTGTCACAAAGTGATTAGAAATTAATGAACGACAATATTTATTGTAGTACGTACACTGTGAGCATCTTGGGGTGCTAAGCACCACCCTGTATCAAAGCTTTAGTGATCACTGTCCTGTCACTTTTGTTTTCTCTATTTTTTCATTTAGTCTAAAAACAGGAAATTAAACATTCTGTGCAATGTTAGAGACACAACTAATACAATGAGAAAGCAGCAAAAGCCACCTAAAGATTTCCACAGAGCTAACTGAAGCAAATAATATTTCTAAAACTTTCTCATGTTGTCTTTTCATTTTAGATGCTAAAATAAATCGATAATACATAATTTAAACTATTAATTATATACAAAAAGACAAAAGATGTGCAACACAGCTTACCTAATGCTTCTAATGATATAGATTGTAAATTTGAGTCAAAAAAAAGGAAAAAAAAAACAAACCCCAAAACATTGCCATGTTAACAAAAATTCTTCCATTTAAATACTTCTACAGGGTTTGACAGCTCTGTCGGTCCTCTGTCAAAAGCCAGCCGAGCTGCACCTTCTGTCCCTAACAAGAAATTAAAGTCTTGCCTAAACAGAAGGCTGTGCTGTTAACTAATTATTTTTAAATCCATTTAGTTAAACATTGAAAATTCCTCAGCAAACACACTGTAATTGTGTTAGATTTAAGCCACTTGTAAAATGTTCTTATGTGGGCACGTGGATGCTTCCATTAAATGGATTTTAAAATTGTTATCAGAAAAGGACCCCAATTCTGGGGTAGTTACAAACTGTATTTAAGAGATGCGTGATCATGGCACTGAGACAGAGACAGTTCTGACAGCCCCAAATGTCTGCTAGGAAAGCTCCAAGACTCCCAAAGCTGCGATAGCACAAAAAATGATGGTAAATTCTTTTATGTTTTTTTTCCTATTCAGAATAACTTTTTCTATATATTGGGACTGCTTTAAAATTAGTAACAACCAAGTACATGAATTTAAGAACTATATACCATGACTCTGCCTTACACTAAATAAATAGTTAAAAATAAAACCCTACTAACAACCACAAAAACTTTGCTCTGGTCAACTTTCAATATTTCTATTAAATCAATGCATCTAAGAAAAACTAGCCTTGCAGGGAGTGAGAGGGAGGGAAATCAGACCATTACTCTGTTGTTACCGTAGTATTTTCATCAGCTACATAAGACTTCCATGCTCAAACATTCAGCAGACCTCGCGGTGACCCAAGCTTAAAGGATTACTCTAAATTTCAACAGATTATGCGTTTTCTACTATCACAACAGAGTTCACAAACAATAAAATACTACAACTTGTAGACATTGTTCAAGTGGGCTCACATACACGATAGCTTCTATTTTATCTTACAAAACCGAAAAGCCTCTAACAATGAAGAGAAAAATCGGGGAACGGCAGCTGAAACAAGAACTCCATCAAATCTGCTCTCCAGAAGAGCTGTGGAGCACTTATTTCAGGCAAGAAAGCAGAAAATGTGAAAGCACTGCTTTAAACAACTGTGTAACTATTGAAACCGTGGCCCTCACTCTCATTTCAGTTAAAACTTGAAGTTATCCTGAATTAACACCAAGTGCTTAAATACTCCAGTGACAGCCAGGGCAAACGAATCTAGACAGCCTGATGAAAAAAATAAGCTCACTGTAATTCCTTTAGTGGTGCCTTTAACATAAATCTGTTTATTGCTAACTTACAGGTCTGCAAAGCTGATATACACAGAGCATATTTAAAGTGACATTATGAAGAACGGCTCTTAGCACTCAGTTTAGGAAAGTAATCAAGAAAATGCCTAACCTAAAGCATGCAAGCAGTGCCGCTTCCATGGGTCAAGCACCGTCCTGTTGAGTCAAGGCCAACCACCAGCACCAACCCGCAGGTATCAGGTTTTCCGGTTTGAATACCTGCTACGCAGTTTAGTACCTACAAAGGCTCCTCCGAGAGCCAGAATTAGAGCAGTTGAAAATTAAGAAATGCATCATTTAGTGTGTAAGGCATTGCACTGAACATCAGACTCCTGACTCCAACAGGTTATTCTATGGCTACAGAGAGGATATTTAGTGACTCTATACCGCATTTTTTTCCTCTGAAAAAGGAAGATGGAAATAATCTTGCATGCCAGCCCAAAATGCTGCAAGGCTACACTCATTTGTATTCACAAGGCTGTTCACACTTCTAGGATGCTAAATTAACAAAAATCATGTTTAAAAAAAAAATCTTGCTGTTCTCAAAGATAATTTTATGGGGCTTTCTTAATACAAAGCAGACCATGGGACCTACCTTAGAAGGAAGAACAGCCTTACTACACAGCTAATTCAAGGCTTCCCCAAGCTCTCAGTTCCCACCAATGCTAGAGAGCTGGGGGCATGCACCTGGTTTTCAGAACTGGCTAGCAAACGTGCTTCTGCAGTTCAAGGCAAGATGGTTCTTCCCATCAAACCACTTGGACTGCACGTACATGGAGCAGGCTTGAGCCTGCTGTGTTCTGGACACCACCACACAGAGAGCTAGATAAGTGCTAAACAGGGCAAACTACAGGGATTATTTAGAGCTTGATTGTGCCTCAAACAGCAGGAGCTGAGAAAAAAGGGGTACCTTGCGTTCCTCTGTCTTCAATTTAGAGAGACATGGACAACAAGGGAAACAGTGGGGTCTGACTGGATTATTACTATTCAGTAATTTACCTTCATAGGGAATGTCTCAATTCTCCACACTATCTTTAATTGATATTCTAACATGTAAACCCTCTGTAATTGCCTACCAGGTGAGTGGAAATTACAGTGAAGGCAGAAGAACAACAGAAGACTGGGTCAGCCCCACTCCTGCCCTCCCCACCACGCTTGGGGCTCCCCCCCGGCCACAGGTGATGCCAGCTGTGATGCCACCATGCTTTAGCGTACGGAGCCTTACTTCATTTAATTTCTGTAGTCACCAGATAAATTAAGTGCATGTACATACTGTGATGGCACCTCCTGAAACACAATCAGTTAGACAAATGAGGGCCTCGAGACAGTTCAGACCTTATTAAACTTCTTCCTTCTTCTCTTAAGATTTCACAGTCCACAAGAGAGAGCTTTGACATGAAAACGACAATCAAACGGTACTACTGCACGGCTGCACTCCCAGCTGAACACTGGCGTAACACCCGTCATCCCCCACACCTGAGATTTCCTCTGACGGTGAGAAATGTGTTATCACCTACTGACTCACCATATGTAATCCAACACTTTGTTAGGATGGAGGTACTGCTGTCTCTGCTACCCTCAATGCAATAGCCTAACAGCAGATAACTGAAAATTATCGTCACCCACACAGATGTGACCTGACGCAGAAATCTATCCACTTTCACTCAACAAAGAGCTGGGACTTTTCAACCCAGGAACCATTCATATTTTTCTATCAGTGGGTGGAAATAATTAGGTATGCAGATGGCTGGAGACAGACCCATGTCTGCAGAGGAGCTGGGAGAAGAGAACCACAGGTGATCTGCGGCAGCTGCATCTTCTCAGAACACTGCTAACGCAGTGATCTCAACCTGCACCACGTAGAAAAGCGAACAGCACGCGTGGCTGCCCACCTGCTGCGGTTCTCCATAGTGCTCTGCTGTGCTAAATGAAACAACCGCATAAGGGTACCGCTCCCCACTTCATCAGCTGTACCTGGCTGGGGTAGAAGTGCCTACAGCACAGGCAATGGACGTCACCAAATGTTTCGTGGCTGCCCCAGCGTGCAGAGCTTCCTACACAAACATCACAGAAATTTGGGAAGAACATCGATGATCACTGAATGCGAGTATAACAACAGGAACTGGGATTCTGTAAGAAAACCAGCAATGTACACTCCTGTCGTGTTCCACCATCATCCGCTGACTGGAGAAGCTACCACCTATGCCATGAGACAGGAAGCTCAACCTGCTCATAACTGGAAAAATACATTTTTAAAAGTCCAGTAGATCTGCTAGACAGCTGCAAACAAACAACTAAGATGAGCATCAAAATCGTGTGCAGAGGGGGAAGAACCAGAAACCTCCTCTCTTCTCAGTAACTTCAATAGCGATGCAGAACAAGACGAGCATTGCATCGGAGCTACTTCAGCAGCTGTACTATTGTTCTTCTGCTTATTTGAGATCTGGCTCCAAAAGGCATGCTGTCTCTTAGTGTTGTATCTCAACTGAACACACAGGTTCATTTTAACTTCAGGTCAAAAAGTCATACACTGGCCCCAGCTGCAACCCGATGGAGCAGCTATAGGAGCTACAACAGAAACTGCAGGTGCAGAGCCTGACATGTAAGATACGGTCCGACCACTGAGTTACAGCTGTGCTGCCTGGAGCCCTCTCTAGCTTTAGACACAGGTCCCTATACTTCACTGCTGCCCCAAAGACTCCTGGAGCACCTGTAGGGCCAGCACCCCTGTAGAGCCACAGGCTCAGAGTGAACCATAGGCTACGGTTCCTACTGCATACATGGTTTAAGCTTAAACAGCTCTTTTTTTCAACCTACTTGTTAAAGAGACTACACAGGTCAAGTTTAAGGCCCAGGTACCCCCAGCTGCTTTTATGCTGAAGCAACAAGGATGAAAACTTAAAAGCAAAACGGTTTTGCAAAGCCATGCCCTCAACCTGACAACATTTCTCTATTTACTTTTAAGTAATACAACCAAACTTAAATTTCCCATAATTCTAAAGTGCCAAAGGATAGTCCAGGCATCAGTGATTATCTCACTTTATTTGGGAAAAACAGGAAAACATGAAGCAGAACGTGGAGTAAAACTGGCTCAGATTTGCATCACTTGTCTCTGAAGGGTTGAGCGGGTTGTCCCAGGCTTGCTGTGCAACCACTGGAAACTCACAGCAATATCCAAGGGGAAACTGCCCCTCCCAAAAATCTCACTGATCTGTCAAAAGTTCTGCTCCCCCTCCTCCATCTATAGAAAGTCTTAGATAATGCTAAATGTTAGGAAGAATGAAACCTGGAACATCTGCCATCCCCTCCAGTTACCTCTGCAATCTTCTATAGGCCCAACATCAAACATTTTCCAGCAAATCAACCCCTTAATCCCCACGTGTCTTCTCAGTAAAATGCAACATATTGAAAGAGATCTGCAGAATCTCTCTCCAATATTAATAACAACAGAAGAAATTAAATATGCACATGACCTGTGGCATGGGAAGATTTTTCTTTAGAGAAATAGAGGCTTTCGGAGTCTCTAGCAGAGATGTGTTATGTAGGAAAGATGAGGGCATCCTGAAGAAAATAAGTATGACCTACACACAAGGATTAGACTTTCCTTTGGGCTAAGGATGCAATTAAGAAGAAACAGTACGTGAGAGAAATAATCCACTGCCATTTCTGAGTAAACACAGGATCCTTGTATACATGATGTACAGACGGGGAGAAAATAAGCAGGCAGGGGTTGAGGGCAGTTCAGGGCAAAGGAGAGGCAGCAAACCCATAGCACGGCAATGGGCAATATCATCAAAAGCGAGCAGAGCTACAGCCCACGTGCAGAGCCCACAGTTACCGTGCCCGAGCCAGGAAGGCACTGATTTCCAAACGACAACTTTCTGAAATCACCCCAAAGCGATGCCTTGGGATCACCCCATCACGCCGAGGCGCAGGGGGACGCTGCGTGCCTGGCCTTGCTGCACGTTCAACCCCTTGGAGGAACCGACCCTTCAGACGACTTGGGGCCATTGCTCTGCAGCTTGGCTCCTCCTGACCGCTTCCCCTGCAGAGACGAGGCAGCAAAAAGCCCGTCCCTGAAAAACACCTTTCGCTTTCCAGGGAGGTTTTTTGTTACCACTTTCCCCTCAGGGAGCCGCAGACCCCGCGCCCCGGTCCTCCCCTCTCCTCCCGGGCAGCGAGAGGGGGGCGTCCCGGGGCTGCCGCCCCCGCTGGCACTCACCAGCACGTCCCTGAAGAGCAGCTGAGGCGCCGAGTGGACGGTCCAGTCGACGGCCCCGCCGTCGGGGATCTTGATGCGGATCACCAGCGCCTGGCTCTCCATGGCGCGGGAGGGGCCGCAGAGCAGCCAGAGCATCCCCGCCCCGCCGGGCTCACATGCTGCGGCGGGCCGCGGGGGCTGCCGAGCAGGGCCGAGGCTGCGCCGCCCCGCCCCGCCCGCAGGAAGGACTCGCTGCCCCGGAACCAAAACGGAGGGGCCGGGCAGAGGGAAAAATCGAGGAGGAGGCGGGGGAGGAAGGGGAGGAGGGAGCGGAGGCGGCGCCATGTTGCGGGAGGAGGCGGCCACCGGCGTTGTGACAGCCCGCCCCGGGGAAGGAGCAGGAATCGCTCCGGACAGCCGAAAGGCACCGATTTTAATTTTTTTCCCCCCATTATGCCTTCTGCTTTTAAGAGGAAACCCACTGTTGAGACAGCAGAGTCAGGCGCGGACTCCGGCATTAGTCAAGAAGCGTGGAAAGTCCCCAGTGCTGCCGGTCTTCAGAGTAATGAATTGGGGTCCCCTCCAGTGACAGCTTCTGCTTAAGGACTCGTGGGGCTTTTGTCTTCAGGTTATTCAAACTAACACACAAAAACCCATATGCAAACATAAACCTGTGGCCAACTCAGAGAGTCCACAGCTCGCTGCGCTCTGCCTCAGCGCGACCAAGTCTGAGCCTGACAGACTACAAGGCAAACGAGTAAATTGGGGCACTGGAAACAGGACTACTCTCTGCTCTGCTCATTACTGTAACATCCAAACATCCGTATTAACGTGCTTTAAGCAGTTTTGCCAAGAGCTGTCATGTACTTCGCTCTTTCTCCGAATTACAGAACACTCAGCTAAATATCTCCTATACTGACGTCCGGGTACAATTCTTTCATCAAAGAGTTTTTCCATGTCTGCTCGGTCGTGCAGCTGAAAACGGCACATTTCAAAACACAGTCCGTTTTAAAGCATAGCTCTGACGAAACAAAACCCCCGTTAAAAGCTTACGTCCAGCTTCCTCAGCAGCAGAAAATAATGGTTGTGTTTGAGCGCGACAGCTATGTAATCTCTCTGCCGCAATCACAAGCCACGATATGCTATGTGCAGCTTTTTAAAAAAAGCTTTTTGCCTGCCAGAAGTTAGAGGGAAGGGTCTCCGCTCCGTACAGCTCTGCAGCACTAAACTTTCCGATTCTTTTTACTGGGAAAAGAGCATTAATCTCAATTGTAGGCTATTGATCTGTACATTTTATCACAATCTCTCACATTATCATATATGACAAACTGGACTACTTGAGTTATGTTATCAATTTGGGGGGGGGGGAAATGGAAGGTATATTTAATTCCTGAAATATCTTCAAGCTTCCTCATATTAGAATTCTACTTTGCTTGAGCTTTAGAAAAAAAAGGATCTTTCAATGGCCATTAGCAGAGATAAATTCTCTCTCTGTTCAATAACTTTATAATTTAGTTCCTACACTAGAAATTAATAGAGCCCCAACTCCTAAGTATCTAAGGGATTGGTGCTGCCCACACAGACGTCTTTCAGTTCAAATGAACCTTTTACCTACAGTCCCTGTATACCTTTCAGTCAGGTTCATTTCAATCAGATTCATTTTCTATTAAATTTCAAAGAACAGGATACAAAATCATAGAATTTCTATAGAACCGCAATTTTTCTAAAATGTCTTTTTCATTTACAAGACTATGGGGAAAACCAACTCAATTTGCCAAATTTGCATAAATATTATGTAGCTTTTCCAGGGCTAATCATAACCTTAATCCCCCATTCTGATTTGTGTTGATGCAGCTGTAATCAAACTTCAAGGTTTTTTACATCTTAGGAAGTAAAGCGCATCAAGCATGTGCTTCTTGATACAGGTTTAGTTTYGCCACATATTTCTTTAAAACCCATCTTTCCTAAGAAATTTTCATTCTAATTACACCAACATTTGAAACAAATAGTTAAATTTTATCATCCTGATTGCTACTATGAGAACAGAACTTCACCAAAATCTATTTTTATATTTTTCTTCAATGTTGGGGGAGAAATTTGCGTAGCGAGACCACAGGTATTTTTCAATATGTAATATAAAATATTCTTAAAGTTCAGTATTTGACTGCCCCAAGAATCTCCTCTTTAAAAGTTTCCAACACAGGAAGTTCAAGAATTCCAGAAAGCCACAGAAAAAAATAATTAAGCRGTCTGATTTTCTCCACTAAATCCAGATGACATGCTGTCAGCAAGAAATATGCATGGATTTCCTACTTATAATTACGTATCCAAAGTTATTGTCTATCCACAATGAAATAGCATTCAAAATCTGCAAAGGAACAATATATCAGTTCCTTAATTACAGGCAGATCATGAAGCCCATGACTTCTATAAATTCTATTTTTATTTGTGTGGGGGAAATATCCTCCATCAGTGCCTCTGACTTCCAGGCTGGTTTTATGCTACAAGCACAAGAACAACTGTCTCACTGCAGTCTGCTGCTGCTCTCTGCTGCTTTCCATTGCGGTTAGAGAGGACAGAGGAGATCTGGAAATGGCCACGTAAAGAAAATAAATGTTTGTTTTCAAGGAAAAGCAGAATGCTGACACAGAAGAATACTAAAATTATTAGATTTGCCATGCTGCGGAATCTCACAGGAGTATCGGTGACTGGTAGGGAAAAAATGCTGTACCCCACTGATTGCCTGGAACACGGTTATCATGATAATTTGCAAGGCCCTCAAAAAGTAAGGAAATAAGTTATTACTTGTTTCCCTCTCTAATTCCCACTGCAAAGGAAGTTATCTAACACAAGTCATTTTCTATCTTTTCACTACCACAGACATCATATAATGAAGTTTTGAGTCCCGCTACCAAAACTCCATAAAAAGAAGAGGGAGGAAAGAGCGAGCTGACTCCCCTGGCCCTATTCTTGAATATTCCTTTTCCAGGACCTGTATCTAGGAGGTTTTCCTTGCCTTGGTGGAGGGATGTGCGAGCTCAATTTCAGGATTGAATCAGGCCAATGCAGGTGAAAAACGCAGTGCTTAGAATTTACATAGTCCTCTTTACACGGCATTTCTTTACATACATGCTACATGCTATTTTTATAATAACCCTGACAATATGCCCATTATAAGTATTTAGTGGAAACGAAAGCAGGTAAATTATGCCAATTGCACTGGGCCGTATCAAGAGTTGAAGGGCCCTACAACCAGCATTAGGACCCAAAACTAATTTCCTCTAGTCCTGTGCTCAGACCGTTGGATAGAAGGACATGAGGCACAGGAAGGAAGCTGAGGATAGGGTCAGAAAGTCCTACATTTTCATTATCGCTCCTACTGAGCACCTCTGGGAAATTTTAACCTCATTACTACTAGAATTTGCCCAGCTATGACATAGGAATAGCATGCATTTACCATGTAACAGACTAAACAGTTAACGTTTGCTAACTACCTGTGCTAAAAGTTATTCAATGTTTTAACTATTAAAAATATTTTGGGATACTGTATTACCAATACTGCACTATATTACATGTAATTCAGACATAGTATAAAAAACAGACCYGGAGGAAGCAGAATCTAAATGCCAATCCTTGGTTCACTAAATTCAATTTATCATCTCTGCTTCCTCCCTGTACCAGTTTCTAGATAGGTATTATACATAACAAAGGAYAAGCTCTTCATTTCCTAGAGAAAATGGCACCCGATCATTGCTTTAGTAGCATATTTTCACGTCTTTTTTTTTTTTTTATTAAGAGATTAATACGTAACTTTCTATGTTGATAAAATAGCATGTCATGGTGAAATTCACCTTTTTTTCCTTCCCACATCTTCAGATTGCCAGTGAGCGCAGCAAACTGAATTCCCTTAGGCTTTTGAAAAAAGTAGGTCAACAGTGTCCAGACCTTCTTCTCTGAAATGCATCTCCCAGGAAAGAATCACCCAAGTGTACCAGCTTGATCAGTACATGTATAGATTAAGATCCCTTAAAACCTGCATTAAAACTTGCAGAAAAAATAGCATGCCTTCCCACTGCCCCTTGCAGTCACTTTGCACGGGCTTGAGCAGGCAGAAACACTTTGGACAGACTCTCTGGAGTAAGAGGCAAAGGATTGTTTGTGAACCAAGTATCAGGAAATAAATTGATCTTACTTTCAATTCAGTGGGAGCAGAATCTGGCCTTGATCTTTTAAAACTTTTTCTCATAGTAAACTCATCTTGAGCTGAAAAAAAAGTCCAGTAAACTTGATTTAGGCTGAATTATTAAATGTTTACCTCTTGCTTTAAATTATAAACACATTTTGAAATAAAGCAGATTACAAGCATGTTTTATGTATGTTTTAAAGGCTAGATACGACACACAATTACTGAAAAATTACAATATAAACTATACCAGTTGGATTGAGCAAAAATGGCTGTGTAATCGTTAATGATGTTACTGTACCCCATCAGACCAGCTTCAGGGGCTGTGTAATTGTTTTTCTGTCAACCTATAAATTCTTGAGTAACAACAAAATTATTGTGATTTTTCTTACTAAATAATTCATATATCACAAAGCATGTATATAACCAGGCCCATGAATCACTAAGCATGTAACAATCATATCTAATGGTATTTCTTCTTGTAAGAATAAAAATAGGTTTGACTTTGCAATATTTTGTAATCTTGTTCAAAAATTTCAAGTGTTCTTTAAAAGTGGTCTATTTTGAAATTTACATTTTAAACTTGAAAGTTTCCTGGATCAGACTTTTTGTCTGAAGGATTGCTTTTAATCATGTTTTACACTTTTAATTCTACTACAATTATTAATATCACTGAAAGTAATAAATTGGTTTTATAATGAACTAGAACAGGGCTCATAAACTATGCTTAAAGTGATGCAATTGCTATTAAAATCACTCTAAACCATCTGTATTCTACCTTATCAAGCAACCAGCAACCATAATGCATCCAAACTGGCTGAATAACAGAGTATTCCATCATTTCAAACCTCAGTGGCTTCCTCTGTATTTTTTTAAATGCTGAACAGATACGAGTTTTCTATAAGACAGCCTCGTCACTGAAAACGTTAATAATCTGGATCATTTGTAACTTGAACTCAGACCAAATCATGATCTCTTACAGTCTGCTGCAGAAAGCTCTCATGCTACACGGACATCATTACTTTCTAAATACGTATCGTAGTGCATTTACTAGAACATTATGATGTATTAGCATAAATAATTAAGGTTAAACTCCACTCATCTATGAGTAATACATATTTTGTGATACATCAGCCCTCTTTATTTCAGCTGCATTTATTCACTTACTAATTCACAAAGGTCAGTAATTGACATTGAGTGTCCCAATCATTAATGCAAGTTTTGATGTTCTATTGCACACATGCTTTATTTAAAAGACTTAAATGCAAACACATAAGGTAATAATACCTTATTCTTTTCTAGAAATAATAAAAAAAAAAAAAAAACTTGTAATATATTAGTGACAATTTTTATTCTACATTCCCTTTGCTGTAATGCCGAAGATGCCACTTCTTAGGTGTATTTAAACTGAACAATACAGCCCAAGAAAGCGTAACATGACATCTACTTCCATAAATATGTATATTTTGGGATGAAATCAAGACAACTCCCAGAATTATTAACTTACTTTTCTTTAGTGAACATGATTAAGGAGTTACAGCAAAAGCCAATTTAAATTAAATGGCCAAAGTAAATAATATATGAAGCAAAATCTCCTTTGTTTCAGGCAAAGTTGGTCTAAACCACAGGCCTAAGGGCATTCAACTATTAAGAAATACACAAGTTTCATTCAATAATAACGTGCATCACGGACATCTATAATTATGGTTTGCAAAGAGATTTAGACATCAAGGATCTTTTTACTGCTATTAGATTCTCGAAGGGGACTATTTAGTCAACTCACACTTTTCTACTTCGTTTTTCTTGCCTATATGAATGATTCCAGTAAATTCCGTTTCATCAGAAATTTTAAATCTGTCCATGACAAAATGCAGTAATACTTCTGAGCGCGGGAAGAATGAACTCTAGATTCCTGTTCTCCTTTTCCAGAAAGTGTTAGTAATGGAAGGAGTATCAGTAGGTTTGAGAATACTTACAGCTGAAGAGTGCCAGGCTAAGGCAAGCAACTTCTTAAAACCTGACATTTTTTGCTCATTCTCAGTCCCATTCTAGACATCCTTCCTACCAAATCCATCCTCCTCCATCTGAACACCACACCACCCCTTCTATTCCACTGAGGCTGTTTTTGCTAAAGTCTCTCATTTGCTCAGTACATTTGTCAGAGAATGAATGTTTCCTCCGCTCCATTTTCCTGTAGGAGCTCCAGTTGTTCCCCTTCCCTTCTCCAACTTCTTTAATCCCAGCAGTTCAAAAAAAAAAAAAAAAAAAAAAAAAAAAAAAAAAAAAAAAAAAGAAAAAAAAAAAAGAGTAGCCTTTCTCTCTGTTGATGAGTAATTAACTTGCCTTCCTACTCCACCACTGCAGAGTTGGAGCTGCCTTGCGTAAGTAAATTAGCTGATACCAGTGTACTTTCCCGTAACAGCTTGGAAAGGACTGACAGTTTCTCTCAAATGATTGACCCAAATTAAGGTGAAGGTCATTGATGTAGTTATCGTTTTACAGCTTTTCAGTATTCATACTGTTCACTGAGCATAGATGAGCCTGGCAAGCCTAAGCAAGCACACCTGGGAGCACACTTGCATACAAGCACAGGTATACCACTTTGTCAGATAGTTCTGTGGTTAAATTTGGGATACTGCTGCTCTACTTTGCAGGAGTCTTGAGAAACACGAGATCTCCTCACGCCTGCCAATTTCTGCATGCAGAGTAAGCACAAATATGCAAAAACAAGGATGAAAGAAAAACCTAAAAGATTCTACCTAATGCTGCAGTGCACTCAGAATTACAGGAGGTCAACCACACAAAGCAAGTTGAGGATGGATCTAACTTCTGCTTAAGTCAATGAAAGGTCACTTGGCTCCAGGTTCCTCTGAAGACTGGAGAAAAGCACTGGATATCGCTCCAGGGCAAGAAAGGGGATCAAGAAGGGGACACAGCAACTTATTTTTGAGACAATGTGAGAGTACTAATCATAAACAATTGGGAATATCAATCCTCATTAGTATCTAAATCTAGTATTAATTTACGTTGGGAAAAAAGTTAAGAACTTCACGTTGAAACTGTGTCCACCTGAAGGTTAGCAAGTAGTACATCTTCTAGTAATAAAACGAATGCTATTATATGTAAAAATGGTATTTAAGTACAATAAGCTGCCTAGAACATGTTTGCATTACTAGTCACAAAACTTCATTAAAACAAACATAAAGACACCGATGTGTTATCATAATTTGGAGGAGTGGACAATAACAGAAAACAGTATTTCTTGGGGTACTATCATTAGTGCTACACAGTCTCTAGTGAAACATTTGTCAAACATACAAAAAGGTATAAAAGTGAAATATAGTAATTAAGACCTGGGTTTTATCGATTGTGTGGCTTAAGTAATTTTTCACAACAAACACAAGATTTAATAAGTATAAGTAGTTAAAGATCCTGACTTGGCTGTAGTCATTAGCATGTAATTGAACTGGTAAAAAAGATCAGTTAAACCTATGTTGATTACCACCTTATCTTTGAAAGGCAATTAAGGACCTCAATCATTGCAACAAGATTTGATTGTGCAGCCTTTATTGGACATTGATCTTTCAGCAAGGCGCAGTTACATTTTCCATTAATTTACAGTAACACAGTTTAACTCAGATACCTGAGACCATTGACCTAGGTAAGATGTAATGCTAAGCGCTCGTTTAGGTTAAGATGCCCCCAATAGTCATTACTGTTTAAAAAGACTGCTACAAGAAGTAGCTACCTGATCCTCTGGGTTTAGACTAAGGTTTCATTTATCTGAAGTAGTTGTTAAGTGAGGTGAAACAAAGCTCTCCTCCTTTTTATGTCATCTCTCACTCATTTAAACATCATTCTTGAATACAGTAGAAAGATAATTAAGGCAAGACTTACTAGATAAACTACACTTTATTTCAAATGGAAATGGTGCAGATCAAATCCGTAAAAAGTTAGAAGGGTCATTTTGTAGTTCAGTCATCTAGAAAAAAAATACGTATCAACACCAGTATATGTTGCATACACAACATACACATAGTCAAATACATACAAAAAGGAACCTGACAGTTAAAACAATTACAAATAAGTTATTCTGGACCAGAGGAATTAACAAAGTTTGGTTCCCTACAAGTTTGTCTTTTGAAGCAACGGGGTTACTAGACAACCCCAAAGGACCTTACAGGCAAGAGACAGCAGTTAGGTGCTACGTATGCAAATAACGCATCTTTGAACAATTAAACTGCTAGAAGCTCATCTTTAAAGCCCACTTCGGGGACACTCTTTAGTTCAAGCATTTGGACTTCTCCGCAACAGAAGACGCTGCTCTCCTCATACTCGACTGTCCCTTTAGGAGCCAACAGCTACAAGGCAAGAGATGAGGACTAGAAAGGTAAAGCAGCAAAGGTTCAGCTGAGAACTAACCGCTGCATGGTCATCCTTGCTTGCCATTCCCATGTCCAGTAGAGCCTGACAGAGATTTTTTAGACAAGATGGTATGAATCTTCCTGGATTTTCTTGGCCCTCAACACTTCCATCTTGCATTCAGGCCAAAACTTAAGGTAAGTAACAAAAAGAGATACTAAGTAGGTATTTATAGGAAAAAGAGAACAAAAGCCTGATGAAGTATTTTACCTTTGGTTGAAGACAAGCAAGTAGGTTTATATTCATACTTGAAAATTATTTTTGTCATGCTTTAATAACTCAAGCGTTATCCCTTAAAAATAGCATATTTTCCCTCTTAAGTACTGTAACAGGTCACATACAAGCCTTAATAAAATGAATGAATGATACTATATTTGCACTCTGCCCTCAGACATCTTCTAGTTCATCCTTTAGCGTGATCAACTTCATAAGAGCAAGAGGTCTATTGATTTTCATGTAATACAAGAAAATATTACATTTGCTTAATTGTTACACAGTGAGATCATTGAACAAGAAATCAAGTCTCTATTTAATGCTGCAAGCAGCACAGAATTGCAGTAATCAATAGGGTAGTTTGTCAAAGATGTTCTCTAAGGAGACTTGCCCATCACTGTATGGCCAAGGAGTCATGTTGCCTGCATTTATTGAAAAACAGGTAAGCAAAGTCAGCAGTACACATTATCAGAAATCAAACAAGCTGCAGTGAGTGGAGGTGCAACTCCAATGAAGAGCTGTATTTATAGTCTGGTAATTAAAAACCATTTTATCAACCTTGCGTTGAGACTAAACCTTTATAGCAAGATATTGACAAGATCCGTGGCAATGAATGAGCAGTATTTGACTTTAAACTTACGAGCTGCAGTTATTTAACTTTATCCAATACAGTGAAAATCAGTTCCAGAAAAATGCTAACAGTCATTTTTATTATTAATGAGGCTTCTTATAATACCGTCTCTTCATCTTTGAGACCCATTTAACTTGTGTCAAGAATATTCTCCAAAATTAAATAGAACAGTGCAAGCGCTTCTCTGATTAAAGTGTTATTTAGTGTTGCTTTTAGAAAAACTACATGTATTGCTTCATTAAGTGGGAAACAGTTCCATTATCTGGAAKTAAGTAAAAAAGTATTTAAATGAAATTATACTGTAGTCATAGCTTGATAATCATTTATTTAGGAATAGTGATTACTCTCCAAAACCAGTACCTACCCATTTTACATTTATCTTCCTACTTAGAAAAATTGGAATAATCAACATACGTCACCAGACGTGGGATCTGGCATAGACAGCATTATTTGCTGGCACTAAAACTAAGCACCAGTAATATATCCTGTACAGGTGTTCCTGTTGTTTGAACTTACTATCCAATAATTCCATATTTCCACTATCCAAGTAATTCCCTCAAAGCTTTTTCTTTGCCCAGGTTTCCAACTGAATTTAAGTCRTTCCATCATTGTATGTGCCTGTTACAGCTGTGCTCAGTTACAGCTGGAGAAATCAGTTATTTTGCATCAAAAAGACGAGGGTAGTATTCTTCTCATTCTCCTGTATTAATTAAAAATATCAGCAATTTGTAAATTAGCGCAGGGGACTAAATCTTCTAGATTACTTAGGTTTTGTTCCTTACCTATAAAGCAACCAAAAGGGGAAAAAAAAAAAAAGAAGAAAAAAGGCAAATACCTGGAGTTCAAGAATTGCAAAAAATACAAGCATAAAACATATTTTAGGTATTTTATTTAAATATACTTTGAAGAAATGTGATACAGCCATTTTTCACTTCTTGGGGTAGCATTTTTCCAAAGAGTCTTCCAGGCAATTGTAAATAGTCAGTGCCACGGATTCATTCAAACATGCTTGCAACCATGACAATTAATGCATTCTGAAACATCTAGTCAGAGTCTAAACCTAAGCAACTTAATCTTTTCAGAGACATTTTGAAAATGTCTAGCGTATTCACAGTTTCCTTGCCCACATGCTACAATTCAGTTCTCTAAGTTGGTAGATGCATCTCTTTAAATTATCACAAGTTTGTTCAGCAGTACTAGTCACTGACTTCCATAAATTCTAATACCCTTAGAAATATTAATTCTTCTCCCAAGGCTTCTACTTTTTCAACTTTACTGACCTCTGCAAAAATAAATCTCTTATGACCAAAAAGTCCACAAAGCTTCCCGAAGTCAGCATGTTAAGTAAAAGAATGCACTGGGAAAAAAAAACAAAACAAAACAAAAACAAAAACCAAAAAAAACCCCACCACAGTTGCCTTCAGTTCTTTTTAGTCAAAGGGAGTAGATATTTGTAGCAGCYGTAACACAGAAACCCACCAAATGACAGGTACTTGAGGGCATGATTTCAGTACATTGCGCCTTCATCTTCTTTATTTAGAAAATAAATAGTAACTGGGCCATGACTCGTATGAACAGTCTCTGTGACACTGACAAAGAACCAGGAGCCAATTCCATATAGTAAAGTTGGGATGCCTAAGAAGAGACAAAAACACRTTACATACAAAGATAGCAAGCCAGGAAAACGAAAACCACCTATTAGTAGTAAAGAATAACGACTCCAAAATGAAATTAGAGGAAAAGCATTCCTGTAAAAGATGCCTTGTTAACATTTTGCCTTTACTGAAATGCTTACAAGCAGCTATCAGTACATAATACCCTTTTTGTGTATCAAGCACACGAGAATCAAAAAGCAGCTTAAGAAAAGCAGCAATACGCAGGAATTAATAGAAGAAGAAAATGGGAGGATAACAGTATGAAAGAAGTGAAACATGGTCATGTATACAGCCTGATTTCTACCGATTAAAAAAAAAAWATATATCTGAACACTAAAACACAAACTGCCTGGACATCCACTTAGTTATCAGTACTGAGTTTGTCTATGTACCAGAGTAGAGATAGGAAGGAAAACACGCAGTGACTTCATAGATCAGCATGAAGCTGTTCTTGGCAAAATTAGATCAGCAGTCAAGACTACCAACTCCAACAAAACTGGAACGAGTAGAAAGGTGTATATATAAAAAGTGCCATCGTTTTTAGCACTGCCGCGTTACCCATCTATTACAGACAACAATATTTTACTTAATACAGGGGAAAAAATGGAGATGGATTTAGGCCCTGAATTCAGTAAGGTACASAAACACCAAATTTAACGTGCTTAAAGTTACCCAAGTGCTTAAGCTAGATTCTCAGAAGAGGGAGATGAGTTGACTTTTTAGTCAYGCTTGCCAATCATTTAAATATGAAACATGCAGGGTAGCTGCAAGAAAGATGGGGCAGATAAGAGGTCCGACTGTGTGAAGGGAAAAATAAAATCAGATTTAAAGTTATTATTAAGAAATCAATCTCTGTGATTACATTTTCTCMCTATGTCAGTCGGAAAGATCAAAAAGTGAAGACTAGCAGACGTGTTTTGTAAAAAGTCACTGAAGACTTGCAAAGCAAACAAGATTTGTTTTTTAAATGAAATATGAAAACACGAAACTGATGAAATTAGTTCTGCGACTCTCATCATTTAAGTAAGTGTTGTATCCGTATACTAAGTTTTGAATAATGATGTATTTCAAAACTTATCTATATCCATTTTTATATTAATAAGGTGCTGACAGAGCATTATTATTTATTTATATTGCAGCAGCACTTTAGGATCAAGTGGTCCRAGTCCTCCGCTACATTAGACACTGCCTGTATGTAAGATGCAAAAAATTAGCCCAGGCACTTTCTAAGAAACAAACTGTTTTGCTTCATCCAGCGCTCGCGTATTTGCTTAGAGGACAGAATTTCATCCACGGTAACAGAACATAGATTTTTAGATGGAAAATGATCCATACCAACTGAGGTTAGCCATTTAAATAACAAGCGCTCGCGCGTTTGCTTTAGGGCGGTTTAATTTTTCTCTCTCACAACTGGACAGAGACACACGAGCTCGGTAAAACCCCAAAGAATATCGATTTACAGCTCTGCCTTCTCACAGCTGCTGCAAGGACGGGCGTCTTTTGATTCGTGTTTCCTTACGCCGCCTGATCCGACCCGGTGGGGGGCGGAGGACGAGGCACCACAAGCGGATTCACTCACCTCAGGGGGCGAGGAGAGGCGCTGCCCGCAGCCAGAGCCGCCCGGTCACAGCCCCCGTCCCGGCTCCAGGGGACACGGCCGGCGACCGCCGCTTCTGCCTCACCTCCCCCCCAACCGCCTCCCCCTTCCCGCGGCCGTCCCTCCAGCGAGGGGCGCGGCCCCCCCGCCTCAAGCGCCTCACTCCACCCGCCGGCTGCAGGAGGACGGCAAGGGCCGAGGGGGAGCGCTTCTCCGCCCGCCTCACGGCCGGCGAGGTAAGCTGAGGGGAGGCCGCAGAGCCGGCCCGGGACACGACTCACCGGCGTTGAGGACCTTGAGGGCGGTGAAGGCGGCGTTCTGTAGCGCCAGGTCCTGCGGGGCGGCGCGGGAGCAGTGGTACTTGATGAAGGGGAAGCAGCCGGTGCGCAGGATGTGGTAGTTGGCGCCGTTCACCCGCCAGTTGAAGTGGGAGAGGCCGAACTGGTCGTTGCGCACGGCGCTGTACTTGACGCAGTACGAGGTCCAGTGGGGCAGCCCCCGCTGCCGCAGGTGCTGGCTCAGCACCTCTGAGGCGGCGGGACGGGACGCTGCTGCCGCCGCCGTTCCCCGCCACAGCAGCAGACCCACGGCCGCCTCGTGCAGCCGCTTCAGCGCCCGCATCCCGCGGGGCCGCCCCCGCACCCACCCCGCACCAACGGCTCCGGCCAGCGCGCGTGCGCCACCTCGGCGCCTGCGCCGGCCGCGCGCAGCGGCTCGCCGGAGGGCGGGAAGGGGCGGCGGCGGTGGCGGAGGGGTCACCCCGACGGTGGCGGTCCTGAGCGAGGGACGGGGCCCTGGAGGCGGCCGTACCCGTGGAAATGGCGGGGCTGCCCCTCGTCTGTGGGTGCGAGGGAGAGCGGGGCAGTCTGGTGTGTGCGGCTCTCTGAGGGGAGGGGAGGGTCCGGGCGGGGGGAGGCGCGGGAAGACCGGCGCCGGAGTCCTCTGCGCTGAGGTGAGGTGGGCGCCGTCCGAGGCGGTCGGGGCAGCCCGGCGAAGCGAGGGGAGTAAGTCATCCCGCCCGACACAGAGCGGGAGATGGGCCCGTCGTCCCTGCGGAGGGCCGCGCGGTAACGCTCATTGCGGCGAGTGAGAATGTCACAAAAAATCGGGCGGTTACATTTTTAGAAATGGTTTTGTTTATAGCGTGCGTGCTGAGGGGAGCACCCTGTGTGTTGGTGGCACATCTCACAGCTGCAGYGTCAACCAGGTTAACGTGCGCTCAGGAAAAAATTTATTAAGCTGCTTTGATTTTACTTGGTGAAATTTGACAGTGATGTCAGGTTAAAAGTAGTTCTTTCAAAGCGTTAGACTCCTTAGAAGAGAAATATTTTAAATTCATAACCAATATTCCATGATAGGATTTTTCTAAATAAAAGCTAAGGTTTTGAACCATTGAACGTTCTATTTGAGAGAAAAAAAGACTGTACAGAAGAGTGAACTGAGAAATGGGAACAGATTTTTCCTTTTAATAATTGCAAGCAATATCTCAAACTCAGCAATCTTAAACCATTGAGCTATGYAGTATGAATGTGCTAATTAATCAATTACTACCCAACAATGTACCCTGCTTATTTACTATAATATGTACTACATGTGTGTAGAAGCAGTAATTATTAATCATCGTCAGTAACAAATTTGACTCAAGTTCACCTTCCTATAATTAATAGAGCATATAGTTAGCTTTAATATCTTTCTTTATTAGTGGCAGCAATGACTGAGGATAGAAAAGAAGTTGGAATCTGATACTGTGGCTCACTCTGGTGAAGGGCTGAACTAATGTATTACACTTTAAGAGTGATACTCTGCTCTTATATTTCATGGTCAAAAGTAAGTATATATTGCCTATAAAATGAACATACCACAATTGCTTTGATTTTTTAAAGTATTTATTTCGAGATATTTTGCTGTTAACTTTGTGTTGCTCTTATTCTTAAAAGTGCAAGAAGAAGGGAAAAATCCATCAGCCTCTGGCAGCGTAACCTTGCACTGGTTAAGAGAACGTAGATGCACCTCTACTTGCACAACGTGTACTACAAATGGAATGAAGTAGCATCTGTGTTTACAAATGCATAGCAAAACATTTCATACTTCAAAAGTATGCAAGAATCGTGACCAAACATCCTAAAGATGAGGCTGGAAGTGTTATGAAGCATTCTTCCAAATGTCTTCGGTTAATAATATTTGGTTGTGCAGTTCAGGTCTCTGTATTCATTCGATTCAGGTATAGTCTGATCATTTTTACATCAAAACAGTCTCCTGAAATGCACATCTTTGCAATGAAGCTAAAAACCATTCTTCAGTCGAGATGATACATTAAATTACATTCATGAAGGTTGGCAGTGATTGTAGTACCTAATCTTTAGTGCCTGATTGCTGTAACAAAATCCATAGTCTAAAATGAAATACAGAGGCTCTATATACCATAAGAGGGAGTACCTCAGATCTGTGTGATAGGGGATTTGTTAAATGGGAAGTGATGTTAGGTAATCACTGTGGAATGTTGAGGACCAGGTTAGTTCTAGAAGTCCAGGGATTCGTTACCTTAACCTAGGCGGAAGGCGGTAAATTCTCCTGACCTATCCATTTGAATGAGGTATCGGAGATCTTTCAGGAAATGGGTAGGGTGAATACTTTATTTTGGAAGACATCTGGAAGTGGTTGTGCTGATGAACTCTGTGCTCAGAGTTGTCATTCTAAATGTGGAAACTTGGGCTGAATGCCCTTTTTCTGCAGGGCTTTAAATCCAAGTATCTAAACAGGGAGACCCAGTTTCCAGTATGAACTCCAGGTAATGTTCTCTCAGGAGAATGACCTGAAATGGGTAGCATGTGTGCTACAGACAGTATGTCAATTCTTGCAAAAACAAGATCCATGAAGTCCTGTCAGCTGAATGCACATCTTCATTTGCATCTCTGGCCCATCAGGAGCATGAAACCTTTATGTTAATTGTCTACATCTTCTGCAGTTGATGCCAAACCTCACGGCCCCTCATCTCCTTCCACAAGCATTCCTCCACACCTTGCAGCTGGGGAACCAGCTTGGGCTTTTGCTGTCGTTAGCTGCAGAATTCTTCGGCAATTTCTGATGAGCAGCCACACCTGGGCCGCCTTTTATCTTTCGATTCCCACTTGCTCTGTTTTCTTCCCAGTCTAGATCATGTTCTGAATAGTGCTAAAATTCAAGCTACAGTTCAAGAACTCTATTATGACTATTAAAAAAAAAAAGTCAGATTATAATTTCATTTTATATCTGCTGTATTGCTAAAAAAATACATTTTTGGCACCAGCAGCATGGGAGTTGAATGTGAGAGACTGTAAAGCAGTTTCAATCCTTCCATCAGAAGTGTTAATAGTAATTAAAAACTTTTTTCCTCAAAATACATTTCACACTTTGCACATACTGAGAAATCTCTCTCACCATGGGAACTTTCAGATCACTTGTTCCCTGCAAAAACAGGTACAGTTTTCTTTTGTCAGAACAGAACAAAGACATAAGGAAGTGCAGGTTTCATTTACTCCTAGGACACTGCAGTCTATTAAGTGCCAGTGAACTAATGAGCCTCTCAGACCTTATGTTGTTCTGGCTTGGATCAAGGCTTAATTTTCCTTAACCCTTAAGAAACTAGCTGACTCCTAGGTTGATACTGCCATGCTCTTCTATGCCTCCTTTTCCCCCAGGATATTGCTTCTACTGACCAAACTGGGACGTTACATAGCTTGGGTATGAAGCTAGGTGAGAAATCCACACAGAGCTTCTTAGCAGTAAGATAGGAGGGAGTGCATTATAAATGCAGTGAGGAAAAAGTCAGACCAATATACTGTTCTGCAACCCCTCAAAGTAGAACAGAGAACAAATATGTTGTTGGAAGAACTAATAAGCAATTATACTGTGCTTTTTGGCATATTATTTCTTGGCAAGTGAAAGATCATTGTTGTACCTACCACAGCCAAAAATACCTCTGTTTCTTTCATTTCTAACCATAAAGAATAAAGTCTTCCAGGAAGTTCATTCATTGGCTAAATTTCACATTAGAAGAATCTGTGTGGGCTCTGGATATCCAAAACCAAGACCATATTGAGATTACATGTAAGAAAGGAACAAAACCAACCAAACAAGAATTAAACAAAAATATTTTTAGATTTTTATTTGAAACAGGGATCAGCATTTATGCAAACGTTCTTATCTGCAATGAATTACTTCTGTGACCAAAGCAGAAGAGAAAAAGGCTAACACAAAAGATAATGTATGAAGCTAAYGGATCAAAGACTCGGGCGTCAGAAAAACTGGGCACTGATGTGCTGCAACCGCTTGGTCACATTCATGATTTGTCTTAAAAACTGGCTTTGCCTGAGCTTTTTGGGAAGTAATCTCAAAGATACTTGCCATGCTTGGGACAATAGCATCCATCCAACGGAGAAGATGCACTCTTCTATAGTAAAATTTAGAATGTGTTGTCTGTTGGGCTATTAGAGATTTGATGGATAAAGATAATTTTACAAATGTAACTGTTGTTTAACATAACAGTACACAGCAATTGTGACAAAAAAAGTCACCAGTATCTGAAATACAGAATCTATCTGATGGACAGATAGATCCGCAAAAGTCATGGTATACTGGGAATCATAGTACAAGTATAATTCTAATGGTTCTCTTAGAACCTATTGTTGAACTAGTGCTATTACTATTATTTTTGATAATTGGAAAGTGAACATAAAACAACTGCTGCAAAAATCTGTAGATAACAAAAGAAATAGCGGAATGATAACAATACGGACAATCAGTTCTGAAAAGGAATCTGGGTTGCTGGGCTTACCGATAAGATGGCATTTAAGTGTATTTATTTATAGGCAGAAGAACACTGGACCTTCTTTCATGTCAGAAGCCTGTATTTTAGAAGGCAATAGGTTTGAAAGGGAATTTAGGGTTACAGGACTCTCTTCGATAGAGTATGCTCTCTTAGTCTGATTTAGTGACAAAGACAGCATGATCCCTCTATGTATTCTATTAATAAGATTTTAAAAACAGATAGTGTGCTTCAGGAACAACAGTATGAACATCAGGGGAATTTATTATGATCCTCTGCTTTTCAACAGTTTWTTTTTGTGAAACAGGGGATATTCTTCTAAACACCACACTCAGAAATCATGGAAATGTACTGTCTCAGTTAATATTACTTCACATGCCGATGCAGAAGGAAAACCAAACCTGTTCTTACAGATGAGAAAGTGCTTCCAGAAGCATAAAGAATAAGGCACTTAAACATTTTCCGTTAACTATTCTTTCAGAGCATCTGCTTTTGAAGGTTGCTCTTCTTCCAATTTCAGTTTGTTTTCTGCTGTAATTCCTAGAATTGCTTCAATATCTTGAATTGCCATCTGTAACAGATTCAAGGAATACAAGTTATTTAATGGGCATTATAATGAAATCTAGCAGCCAAAATGCACAGCTGGTAGTACTTGCCTCGAAAGGTAACCAGTGTTACACGGGACATGATGCACCAATTAAATTTACTATTACTGTGGGGACAGTTGGAATTATTAGTAAATATGTACAAATCTCAGGTAAGTAACAAATACAATTCATTGCAATTTGTACTTCTAATTAACTAACAGGTGTTCTATTTCACATACGTAAATCATAGTTAACTCACTATGAAGAGTTCCCTTTTATATTTTTCTTCAATGGTTGCTTTTCACTCTCTCATATTGAAAAAGGGGKTTTTTTTTTGTTTGTTTGTTTATTCTGTAACATGTTGAAATTTAATTATATCTTCTCTAAAACTGTCATTTCACATACTGCTTGTCAGAGGAAAATACAGTCAGAGTTAACGCTGGAAAGAATCTGATATAAATTACGTTACGTCATTTAAGATACAAATCTGTAACACAGTGCTCCCCTTCACTTTTCTATAAAATGCTTACAGACAGGATCTTAGAAACTTTTTGTAAAGTTAAAGGTGATATAGTTTAGCAGAAGAACTCCCTCCGGAAAGTTTAGCTATTCTCTGGAATCAAAAAGCAGCATTGTAATGAGCGCTTGTTCCAGGGCACRGGGTTGGATTCATTATTGCTTTACTGTCTCCTTTTGCCAGCAAGGTCGTCACAAAGGAGCTTCYGAGTAAAGGTGGGCACTCCTCGGGGAACGTTCCCAGCGTAACAAGCCCCCGCGCTTTGTCCTGCCTCCCCCTGCACCAGCCCAGAGCATCCGAGGGCACACAGGGATGGGCGCTGCGGGCAGGTTCGAAGAGCAGAGAAAATTGGGAACAAAATTGACTTGTGAAATTGATGGTGGGGTGAAAGATGTGAACTAATGGATTAAGTACTCACTGGCTGCCTGCTTAAAAGAAATCAGTGTTAATAATCTAAGGAGCTATTATAAACTGAGAAGTTTGTTTCTAATTTAAGATTCCTACCTTGATGGTGTCCCTCTAAAATAAAAGGGACAATTGTGGCAGAACTGTCTGAGGCAGTGCCAGTAGCTCCTTTGCTTCTTGCAACGGACAATCAGGAGCATTACATCACAAATAATTTCGCGCTAAAGTATGTCTCTTTTCAAAGAAAAAGTTTCAAACTTAAATTTAACTAACAGGTTCATTGGGAGACTTACTATATTGACCTAGACACTGTAAAATACATACTGCTAACAATAAAAAAGGAATGGTTTAGCACTTGTTTATGATACAGCATGAGGTATTTTCAGCCCTTGTACAGAAATTAACCAGGATCGTTAGTTAATTAACACCTCACCTTAAAATTGGTCTCGCCTTGCATATTAGGTGCTGATATTTCTTGATGGATGATGAAGAGATTGCGAGCAAAGGTCATGAGGACCCCCTGGAGATCCTCTCCGATTGTTCTGTTAATGATATCCAAACAAATGAGTTTACCAATGATTCCCTTCACATGCTTAAAAACAATCGCCCTCTCATTTGTGCCTGTCTGGTGATGGAATTTAATGAGTATTTTCAATCTCACAAGGTGGCAATCTTCAGGGAGATATGAAAGATGAGGCTCCATTTTAACTTGTCAACAGAAAGGATTTGTGCAATAAATAATTTTTATTAATCAACTTAGCAGAAGTAAGCAGTAAGTTCAGCTACTCCAAGTAAAAGGCTACTGTTGAGTTAGGACTGAGACAGTAGAACACTTTAAACACCTTGATTAGTTCAGAAGAGCTGTTGCTTCTGCCTACAGTTTGTGAAAGACATCTGAAGCAGAAATTTCAGCAGTATCAGCATTTCTTAGATTGTTGTAGCTTTTGAGGCTTTGGTTTCTCAGTGATACATACAGACTCTCAATACAGATGATCCTATGGAACAGGATATTTTGCCAAGGAAGAATGTACCTCATTTACTGGCTGGAACTGACACTAGCTCTCCAATGTAGTAAAATGGATGATAATTCACATAGATGTTTCAGGTATTTCAGTGATTTTATAAGCTCAAACTGTTATATTCTTGAAAGTGTTTCCAAATTAAGATAATGAAATAGCATTGAAAATCTGATGGAAGACAAATTGGGATCAGAATGTATGGCAAATATATTTGAGAGTATTCTGGTAATATATTAATAACGGCCAATTCAAGCTGATGATCCAAGAGGTGGTGTTATGTTTCTTACCAGGGGAACAACTACTGATGTATTGTTCCAAAGGAGTTAGCAAGAATGTAGGCAGGATGCAGTATCTCTAACGTAAGGGCTCTATTTTCCAAGGTAAGTGGCTAACAAAGTGAAATTACACCAACAGGGACCAGCCAATCCAACAGTTCACTGACTGAAAAGGGCAGGTCCTTCTCCTCTCTTCAGTTCCTCCCCATCTATCTTGCACAACTCTCATGCTCGCTATATACCCCTCTATGGACTGATTCTCTCTTAGCCTCACAGAAAACCAATCCAATGAAAGAAAGCTTTCTGCTGAGTTATTGAGCTGAATCAGCTCCTGGAGAGGTGTAAAAGTACCAGAGACAATGCAAAAGGAGGGAGGAGGGCTCCATAGCTGAGGTCAGGGAAGGAAAGAGCTCACCTTTCAGCATCAGTGGCCTGTTAGGAGAGTTTAGTGGCTTATGGAACACTTTCAGATGCCTAAATCACTTTTTAAATGGCTCCTGTAGATATTTTACAAGTTCTTGTTTAGTGATTTTCTTTCAAATTTATCTTACAGCTCAATCATGGAAGCTGCCTACAGGTGAGTGCAGGTGAGTGCAGTATAGTATAGGAATACCTAAGCTTTAAACAAATCTGACTCACTTGTGTATTACCAACAGCCTCATCCACAAGGAGCTCAGTACAGGCTGAAAGAATCAGAGCCCTAGAAACAATCTGTAGGATTCATTTAGTCCATTCCCTGTGCTAGGGCAGGATCAATGCTACTTATATCATCCTGACAGAGGTTTGTCTAATCTGTTACTAAACGCTGTCAATGACAACTGCACYGAAAAATCTGATTAGTTCTTCAATTCCCTTACTATCAGAAATTTTTCTTATGCTAAACATGAATCTTTCTTGCTGCAAGTTAAGTTCATTTCTTCTTGCCCTACTACCAAAGACATGGAAATCAGATTTTTCCTTGCCGCAGAGGCTTTTTATGTGCTTGAARATTGTTAGCATATCTCATTTTTGCCTCCTCCCCCTGCCCCCTTTAGTCTTGCCTTGTAAGTCATGCTTTCTAGAACTCTAAACATTTTCATCACCTCCCTCTGAGTAGAATGGAAGGATTACTTCCAGTGTCTCCCAGGTTATATTGCTTACCTTTTTCCATAAGATCATGACATCGTGACTTGCAGGCAGTTTGTAAGCCACTGTAACTCTCAGATCCTTTTCTGCAAAGCTTGTTGTTCCTCATTACTGCTATCTAAGTGTAATTTCTTGCACCTGGTTCCAACTGAATGTAATTCTATTTTTCATACTGTTTCTTCAATTTGTCGAGATCATTTTGAATTCTATTCCTGCCCTCTGAAATACTTGCAGTCACATCCAGCACTCGAGGAAGATGTTTTCTTATCCAGGTCATTAATGAAATAGCTCCAGCATCAAAGGAATACAGAACAGACTGAGAACAGACCGTTCTCAGCCCCTCACTCATTATTTCCTATTTTAGCAGTAAACTTTATGTAAATTCTCTCYGAGGAGAGGTTTTCAGTCACTGTATAGTAGATTTGTGCAGATTATGCTTTCTTGGACTCCTTAGGAGAGGCCCATATGTCTAAAGAACTAGTGAACTATCAGATCTGCTGTTGCRTGACTGCCGTTGATCACTTTGTGAAGAAAAATATAAAAAAAGGCATTAAACTTCAACCATCTTTGCATCACGTATAGTTAGGTTTTTAATAATGTTGCTTGTAAAAGTAAGCCTGTGCTAATCCGCCCGTTCTCACAGCTAGATTGCTATTGTCAGTGAATCTAGCTCTTGTAAAGCTAATTGCAGTAGGTCTTTAGTCTGCAGTGCAGTCAGGCTTTGATGTAAGCAGATTCCTGTACTTTTCTTTTTTTATTCTAAATGCTTTTATTACCAAAAGCCTCCCTAAAACTTTTCAAAAGGCCAGCCTTACTTTTTTGAACAGTACAGCGAACTTGAGCGCGTGGTGTTCGGATTGTTTGTTTTCTTCATGACCTTTGTCGAGCCCAAGCCAGCAGCACACACCGTGGTGTCACTCCCTTCCAGGTCAAGTGTGTTCCCAGCTGCTTATCAGACTGTGGAACTGACAGTGTATACTTACATCATTCCCAATCTGTACCGCTTCCGATCTTCATACAATATAAAAACTGTTCCCTGTTTTTCCTGTTAAATAAAAAGACAAAGTTGCTTAAATTATTCCTAAAATAGTGATAATTATAATAAAGGCTAGTTTTGAATTGTGTGTAATGGATTATTGCTCTAACTTATTGTAGAGAATACATTAACTTTATGTAAACAGAATACATAGAATCATAGAATAGTTTGGATTGGAAGGGACCTTTGAAGGTCATCTAGTCCAACCAACATATGGCAGAATCTATTCAACAGCAAATTTTTTTGTTCCAAAGTAGGAAGAGATGGTCATAAGTATCTTAAAAATTATCTCCTTACACAGTTACTTTTATCTAGAGGCAGGTTAACCCCTAAAAGCCTTACACACACTTGAAAGACAGTGAAAATATGTTTAGGTTTTCCTGTTCTTAAAAGTTTTTACTTCCCCTTAGATACATACTAGAAAGGAGCTTTCATTAACCTTCTGCTCTGGTTCACCACGGGCCTGATACTGGCGACAGTTTGATCAGCAGCAAAACTCAGAGTTTGATTTTCAGATGTGCTGAGCAAGAGTTATCGCATGTCACTGTGAGAGGTCTCACGAACAGGTGCCATCCCTGGGGAGGGTCTATACTGAGAAAACACGTAAAACTCTGCATTTCCCAGTGAAGCCCTGTGCCTTGGAATCGGAAATCTCTTATCGGCTGTTCTGTCTCGTGTAACATCTTCTAAGCTCTTTTACGTTTCATTCTTTTACAATTCTGTTCATAAGCCTTAAGCTTCATAAGCTTCCTTTCCTGGCAAAGTGCATTTTCATTTCTTCATTCCTCTTTCTGTTCTCCATTATCACCTGACCTCTTGGCCTCTGAAGGTATATCCTCTCTTATGGGTACGGAGGTGCGTGAAAGGGCCACGATGGCCAAGTGCTCTCATGAAAACACAGTGCTAGCGTGGTCCTACACCCAAGCACAGCTCCTGGCTGACAGCCATAATCCTTTTTGCCCGCAGAGCCGTGCAAACAAACCCACCGGGACAGCGTTCTCTCTGTAGTCTCCGAGAGAGATACCGTCTCGCTCCCTATTGTGTAACATAAACATGTTGTAATACTCTTCATCCTTCGCTGCTTCCAGTCTTAAGCCAAATCAGAGAGATATCTCAGTACTGCAGTTCTTCAAGACTTACCTGTCAGCCTACTTTAGCTGGGGTGTAGGTGTTACAATATGAGACTAATTTTTATAGGAACTACTGAAGACCTTTATGCAATTCAGAGTTCATTAATTAGCATCATGAAAACAATTTAAAATAAAATCAATTCTGATGTATACCAAGTCCTCTTCAGCAAAACTGTAGAGCAACACCTTGCTGTGTTTTTAACAGAACACTTAAACATTATATTACGCTAAACAGAACGCTTAAACTTTACATTGTGCTAAGTGGTTTCACCATATTAGAATTTACATACAAAAATTATGCAGAGTGAATATCATGTTTTCTAATCTTTCCCGTTCATACCTGGAGGTCAAATCCAACACCATGAGCTTTACACATCTGGAGGAGAATGCTGTAGTAGATTAGTGAAAGGCTAGAGTGCCTCAGTTGACTGCTTGCTACTGCACACCGGTTGCTTAGTGGAGAAGGCTAGAGAAAACACCACCAGATTCATTATTTTCATACCGGTTTATATCAGAAACCAACAGTTTTACTATTTAAATGGCTTTTTCTCAGTGAACTCATGTCAGTGTGCAGTAAGACTCCATTTGGAGGAATTCCTGTTCATCACAGTGTCTATTGAACATAGACATTTCCATGCAGCAAAATTAACTCCTCACCTCACGCTGTACGTAAAACCTTAGATTATAGATGAGGTCTAAAGAACCACTATGAACCACATTTTGATATTTTCACAGCTTCATTGGTAACTGAGCCCTGTGAAATCATCCTGAGTGGATCCCCTGAATCCCTCCTGCCCTGTGGTAACATACGTTGTTCTAGAGTCAGCTCTTCTCGATAGCAGAAATTCCAAAGTAGATAAGCAGTAGTTTTTGAAATTGGATTTCTCCAAGACTGAGCATTCTGCCACAGCAGTAGTGTGCATCATTTTTCCAGCAAGTCTTTAAGGAGATTCGGCCCAGTGTCTCCAAGGAGCTATACAACTGATACCAGTGGAGTTTGTGCTATGGATAAAAATCAGTACTGCATTTGAGTTTAAACTCTTAACCGGTGCTTAGGACAAAAGAATGGAGATGTTGCATTGAGTAGAACTGAATAGAGATGTTCTCCTAAACCAAGGCTTTCCTGTGATGTTATTTTTAATACTGGACTGTTCATTCAGAGTGGGGATACTGCACGTTGAAGCATGTAATTTACAGTATTTTTTCTAAAATGATATTTGTTTTGACATTGACTCATTTAAGTTGACATAGTTGAAATCCTTATATAATACATCTCTGCCTGAAAATTAATCATGTTTATAATATTCTGAGAATTAATAACACCCATTGCTCAAGTCATTAACTTAAAAAAGGAGCTTCCAAAATCTGTTCTCTGCAGTAGGAGACCACAAATAAATGAATGCTTGATAAAATAATCCAAGTAGCAGTTTAACAAGCGTAAACTTGAATGTGGCTGCAATAACACAGAACTATTGTTTAAGGGTTGGCATCAGGTTGATGAGGTGCTTATTTCAGCTACAAAGCATGCATACACATGCATAATGAACTGCAGTATGAATTATTAATGTGTTGCTTATTTAGCCTCATCTGTCTAGAAGATAATGTATCCTAACTATAATGAGTGATTGGTTTTGTACATAATTACAGTAGCAGCAGTATCTAGGAAATTTGTTCTTTCAAAGAAGGATTTCTAAAAATAAAATCATCACACAAACTCAGTTGCTGCTCCATTTTATCAAAATCAAACCTACCAGGATTGAGAATATATAATAAATTAAAAGGGACAGAATCATTATTAACATCATAATTTTACACAAAGTGTTTTACTTAATCATTCATTACAGATCATGTGCTGTAAGAGCATTTGTCTCTTGGTTTGTTTGTTTCTTTTTCTAAAGATCTTTTCCTGAGAGTGCATTTTTATAGTTAACTCTTAAGGAGATAAAAACCTCAGAAATACAGGAAGACGACAAATAAAGGATATGGTGACAATTTATGTTAATTCTGACAGAATTTTAATTAAAAAAAAGTTGCTACTTGATTACTTTTCATTTCTAAAACTTGTTCTACTGGGACTAATCATATCTAATTTACTTCTCTCCAACTAAAAGCGGTTGCTTGACAAGAACAATAGATCAAGAGCTCATTAACCTCTAAATTATAGCTCCATGACATTTTTGGAATGGTGCTACATTCCTCCTCTATGTATGAAAAAAAGGGAGTTGTGAATCTTCTGTCAAAATGTGTCAAACGGCATCTGTCTTATATCTAATACGTATATATACACCTGTACTTATACACATGTCTTATTCTCTGACTTTTCTAAAGGCCTTCTGCCCTTTTTAGAGGGACAGTGTCAAGGTTCAGAGCCATATTAAATCCTGCACCAAGATTGATCTAATTTAACAAAGCAGCATAATAAGCAAGTGATATGTTAACCATGTTTCTCTAACCGTGTGTTTATAAGGATGTCAAAGCAATACACAAATATCATCTTATTTAAAGTCACATCCCTGGGAGGCACTATTACGGACGCAATCTTAAGAGTTTTTGGAGAGATTAAAGGTGGGATCCACAAGAAGCAAGTGCCACAGCACTCATCATTTCAGTACCTAAACCTACAATCCTGAGCACCTCGGCTTTGTGCGCGACACCCACGGAGGGCCGAGCACACGTGAATTCACAGCATGTGAATTCACATGTGAGTTGTGTGGCTGAGCCTGACCTGGCAATAGAAAAGAGAAAGACTGAGCGGGGCTCTTCAGGGCTCAGCTGTATGGCTTGGTGTGGCGAACAAGTGCTTCTCCCCCTTGGGCTTTGAAACTCTGGTCCAGAGAGAGCAAGCAGGAGGGGGCACGACTGCATATTCCTGCTTAGGGAACTCACCTCGGTTAGGGTGCTAGATTTTCTTCCTGTTCAAATGACTGTGTCTATAATTAATATCAATGCTGAACAGTTAGATGGATGCAGAACTGAATGAAGGTTCTGAGAACCAACATTTGGGTTTAACTCAAGTGAGAGCTGAGAGGGATTTAGGTGTCCAGATCCAGGGCAGATGTAGCCCTGATTGTTTTATCCTCAGTTTTGTGCATGAAAGTACAAAGTCTGGGGTAGAACTTCAGTGCTCTAACTTCTGATCCCGAATCAGAGCTCACGAGCTGAAAGCTCAGATTTCTTCTTGACTGCTTTTAAGTTACTCCTATAGTCAGGACAGTGCCTTCACCTCCTTCCTTTTTCTTACAACGTATAAATACCATGTTTTTTACAACTTGAAAACTACCTGAAATATTTAGAAGTTAGTTACTACCACAAGTCAGTATTACTGAGCACAAAGGATGAATAATCAGGTACCCATAAGAATCCAGAGCCTTTCCTTTAATTTCTAACGTGATGGTATCCCATTTACTTTATTAACCTTGTAAAATCTATAAGGAGCAGTTTAAAATCTGAAAGGAGCAGATTCAGCTCCTCTAGAACAGTGATCTAGGACAGATTTTAACTTTTCGGTAGTTTACATTAATAGTTTTATTTGTAAACAAATAGCTGCTTACAGTTTTTGTCTCCTCACGCTGAATACGTTGGCTTTTCATTTTATTTGAACCAAGAGATACTTCAAAGCGGCTAGAGCGACAATCCAGGTTTCCATCTGTCACGTACAACATGAGCTGAGTCAAGGCCAGCTGGTCACTATAGCAAAGGTCAAGGTCTGTTGCCCATACCTAATCAAAACAGAAACAGGTGCATTAAAATTAAAAAATAAAAAAAAGAGAAGAAGGGCGAAACTCAGCAATCCTGTAAAGGAACGTCTATGCCTTTATTTTCATGCATGTTGGTATGCATACTTAACGGTTTCCTTGTGCTGGTGCATCGTCGGCAGCGATAAACCACTTCCAAACGGGAACAATTGGAATTCTTACGTAACTTCAAAAGTAACTTTTCGGAGAAAACCAAAAGGCTAAGGACAAAACGGTGACCTGTACTACCAAGATTTTAGAAAATTAGATTTTGGAAACTTCAGAAATTGGAAAAAGTAGATAGATGAGCTCAACAGCTGTAAAGCCTGTATCACATTAAATAGGTAATTATCTAAATACTAAGTATCACACCTGGATTTTTCAGCTGAAGAATAATTAAGGTCAAAYAAAGTCAACCTTGAGTTACAAATAGGTATTTTGAGACAGAAAAAGGGAAGTTCCAGAAGGCAAAGCTAAACTGAGTAAAAGGAGTGGGGAAGCGTGGAATCCGTGTGTAAGAACACGTATCGGTCATCACAGAGGTTGAGCAAAGCCCGTTCCCGCTGCAATACATGGCCTTATCAAACAGTGGACGCTTCGGCACATAGAAAACCATACGACTTGCGGCATGGTTCTGCTTCCACTCACTCTGCCTTTTTGTAGTGCTAATTCAGATTTATACTCACATAACTACACAAGAAGTCAGACCAGAAGTCTGGGGGGCTGCCAGTGGAACATGTCCCACAGGCAGGCGGAAGGGAAGCCCACCCAGCCCATGTGCAGGACACACTTGCAGGCAGTGATTAAAAGCCTCGTATGCAACCTCGAGAAGATTTCAAAGCATTAAAGCACGTCGAAGTCGGGCGGGATTTGGGAGGCCAGTCCGTGCCGAGGGTGTAGCAGAAGGAGGTACCGTGGATTGCTTCTGCAAGGCTCCTCCGCCCCCAATAACCTAAGCGTGGTTTTACCCATGAGTTTTTCCCCATTTAAAAAATGCTTGTGCCTACTACGCCAATGAGCAATGTTAACGCACGCAAGTATCTGCCCTACAGTGGACCCCTTTAAAACAAATCTAGCAGTGAGTGACTTGAATAAGCCTTTGGATGGTAAATGGCGTCATTATAAGGATATTAAGAGGTCAGGCAGTCAAGGCCTCTTGGTAAACTGGAGTTAATTTCTGAATCATATGCACATAGTAATGCCCTTTTTATAATGGTGAATAAATCACATCAGTAACAGTTGTTAATATCTAACTGCCAAGTATCTGTTGCTGTATTAAATATCCTATTTGTCAACTTAAATATTTCCTGCTGCATGGTATAAAATGCAAATCGGATGCTAATGGCTGGCTTTACTTAGTAATAGAGGAATATTCCCCAATTATAATGCTTAATTTTCTTCAATAATTTATTCTTTATCATCACTTCTGCAAGACAGGAAGGAACTTTCATATCGATTTGTACTTTTCCAGGATGTGCTAACCTTTTCAATGAGCTGAATAGTAATTATAAACTATAGATACTGTAGAAGCTTTACATCAATTTCCATGAATATTATCACCAAAACGGTGACAGCCAATGTGTCTTGAACCTTGTTTGAGTTGGGTTTTGGATTCTCAGTTAAAGCTTTGCCCCCAGAAAGAGATGGCAGGGCTACGTGAGGGGACCAGGGACTGTTCACTAGCTCAGAAAAAATGAACTGGTTGCTCTTAATGATATTACACCTGCATTGCTCTAACCTTAAAGTCTACACCAGCACTATCTGGAAGCTTTGTTGATGCTCAAACAGAGGGGCAGGAGGCAAGTTTGACTGAAGGTGGACCATAAAACGGCTGAGATGGAAAAACCACAGAAGTTAAGCAAAGACATCACTGCGGCCGTAGTGCATCTGGGTGAGTACAAGGGCTGTGTTCAGGCAACGTGTAGAGAGTGGGTTGAGCATTTAACAGCAGATAAAGCATTAAAAAAATGCAGCCTGGCAAACATAAACAGCCATTAGCACAAGACAAATTCATTACACCCCGGTAGAGATTCAGACAAACTGTACCACRCGTGGGATAGCACATACGTTTTGCAAGAGTTACTCAACAAATCCCATGTTGTCAGTAAGTAAAATTAAAGTACATGCAAGTGACATTGTTTTAATTTCAGATGTAGAGAAGAGATCCATTAATTACTTGTGTGATACATTTCACATAATCTGAACAAAAACCCAGCATGCCAACCTGGCTCTAATGCCCCGCTGGCACGTTCCCAGTCGCTGCTCTGGGAAGGCACAGAAGCACTCCAGGATCCCTGCACCAGGGGACSGCTCCAGCCTCATCTCTGCCTAAGGAAGGGGCTATAACATGGGGAAGAGGAGAAGCAGCTTTTAGCAGGGCAGGTTTTGTGCTGGAAATCATGAAACCGACCAAATGCTAGTTTAAGGAGTTTCTGTTTACTTTCAGAGTGTATCAGCTAGTGGTTTCAGACATGGCTTCATCATCTCAGAGCAACTACCTTCATACCATTGCCTACAAAATTAAGGGCTCGGATCAACAGGGTGGACTGATGGCCCTCCCGTGTAATGAAGGAAGGTGTCCATCCCCTCCCCTGCCTGTTACTCTTGAACCTTGTACGGAAGGACAGCTCTAAACACCTGCTCAAACTTCAGTCCCAGTTATGTGCTACATAGGTGAAGTCATCGTATTTTTTGCTTTTTTAAATATAGGGTGTAGATCTCCACAAGCACAAGGGGGAGGAAGGCAGACATGGCTGGAAGCCACCTGTCCACCTCCTTTCATTCTGAGCCTGAGGCTGAACCACCCCTACTGCAAGTTAAAGCAGCCAAATGGTCATTACTGTGTGCCAGCTGGGATCACCCCCAAGGATCCTTTTCCTGGCTCAGGATTGTCAGAGAACACTACCTCGTGGCCATGTCCCTTTCTGCCCTGGATGTGTCCCAGAACATCCCTAACGTGGGGAGAAAGGAAGAAGGATCAGATGGCATAAGATTCCAGCTTTATCCTAGCAGGGGATTCCCTTTTGCCACGGAAAGCCAGAAGTGCCCTTTAAATCCCCTTTGTACTGCTACAGAAATGGGAAGGACACAGGGCCTGGGCAATGGGTCTAACTTCATTTTCATGGATAATTTTTTCCCATTTTATTAGTTCAAACGCAGGCCAGATCATCAGTAACTAGTTGACTGAATTCTTCAGTGGAACAATTTCTAAGTCCCATTCCAGTTCCTGAAGGTCACAACTGCTCTTTGCAAAATTATAGCRATCGGGCAATAGGCAACATTTTTGGTAGTTTTGAGCAAGGATGGAAGTTTGGCAGGCCTGAGTGCTCTTATTCTGGAAGTAGGCAGTGGACATCTGTGTGCTGGCTCTATCTGTCCAGCACCTTTCACCAATAATATATCAATATATATTCCCAAACGGAAAGGGGTAGCTCATTATATCATACTAAGCACATGTTGACCATACTGAAGTTAGCAGGTGTCCCTTGAGTGTAATGACCTAAAATTAATTGTAATAAACAAAGAAAAGAGCACCGGAATCCTTTATATCTGTGTCTAAAGAATCATCTGACAATCCATAGTTGATGACTTCTCATTTTGTGTGAGGATGTTACCAGGCTCATGCTAAGATCACATATTTCCCCTGCTTTGGAAGTGCTCTTTGGCATGCAGAGCACTAAGCTAAATCAGTACAGGTAGGGCTGCCGTCAGCAGCAGATACAGAGAACACCACGAACTGAGAATGTTAGAGCAAGAAGAGCTGCGCATCACAGGTACGTGACCAATTTGGGCAATATAATTTAGACATACCTATTGCTCTCTCTTCTGCTTCTTTTGCCATATTTAAATGTCAGAGCACAGGAAGCTCTCAGCTTGGCTGCTCCTTCCAGTTCTGCAGTCCGATGCTGCTGGCCAGCCTTAACGAAGCATCACGCAGCGTGCAAGCAAAGAGGTAGGCACAGAAAAGAGGGGATGGTGGAGAAGAAAGCAGCATTAATAAAGGTGGCACCAGTCACCCCAAATGGAGACACGACTCTTCAACTGAAAGAACAGTCTCTGTGAAGGGTGACGGAGACTTTGGCAGTAGAGCTGCTTCCACAGACGGCTCCTCCAGCGGCTCAGAGCACCGTGCGAGGAGGAGGGAGAGCCATTTGCAGACCTCCAGCACTGCTCCCCACCATCGCTGGGACTGGATTGAAGGCTTCGCCCACGTATTCTTTGGTTCCCTGCATACTTTATAGCACTAGATTGTATATAGCAACTAAAAGGGCACTCATCGTGCTTGACATTACCACTCGTAACTAGAAGGAGCTCAGGCAGACTCCCACTATTAATGCCTTTGAAAACTGTGAAATGTAGCAGCAGTTGAAACCGATGCAGAAGTTGGGGGAAAAGGTTAAGAGTGGCACTACRTGAGCTCTAAAGAAAAATTACACAGCATCAGATAAAAGCAGCGAAGAACAGATCCTGATATAGTTTCAGGCAACGCGTAAGTGTTACAGCGGAGCAAGGAACACCGCTTTCCAGCAAGGTTTCTGTTTCAAAGGGAGGAGTATCCTCCCAGTAGAACAAGCAGGATGTGACATTTCTAGCTGTGCCAGACTTGAACTGAAAAAAAAAAACTACACGCAGAAATGTGAGCCTACTGAAATCAATTAAAGGCTTTTCACTTTGTCTCAGGACATAGAATAGTAGCCGTTCCTGCCATCTATTAAAAAAAAAAACAAAACAAACAAAACCCACCCAAAACGAATGAAAACATTTCTCAGAAACATCAACCCAACTCCACCTTTGTGGCACATAATCTTCAAAACCGTTTAACAGCTCCACAGAGCTCCAAGCACAGCAGAACAAACGAAACATCAGACCTACTTATTAGTTTGGGCTGTTCTAGCAGGCTAGAAAGTTCATTTAGGTTCAGTTCTTCAGTAACATCTATTGGATTGCAACAGGTTTTCCTTTGGAGTAATCTAAAATGGGTGTCAAAAGCTTCTAGAATGCCTTGAAAATCTGAGCTGTGGGGTTTTGTGGTTTTGGTGGTGTTTTTTAATTTTTTTTTAATTTTATTTTAGGAATATATTTCCATAGTCTATAAAGCAATGTCTGTGGAAGTCAGGCAATTAATAACCAGATGAATTATCATCTCCTCCAGTAAATCAGGAGCTGTTAGAAGGCAGCCGGTGCAAAGGTCAATTTTAAGTAAAGATAAAGAATGATACAGTCATACAGATTAACAAATATCTATTACTTGAGTCCATCCTCATTTTCTGAGGATATACAATAYGGGCATGTATGCAATCACAGGTATTTACAATCATAGGTATCACATCCTGATAGGATTGCATGGGAAATTAGCATAACGCAAGGAGCTTTAACTTGAGATTTTGGGACTTTCAGGACACTTATGTGTTCAGAAATTAAACTGGAACAGGGCTCCCTTGTGAACTCTAGAACTGATATTTGATTTTCAAACAATAAATGAAAGTTCAAAGATAATCAGATCTGGGTTTTTATTACGACTTATGGTTAAAAAAAAAAAAAGTAGAGGCAGTAGTTAAGATTTTAGATAGTCTTAGTTTTAGATTAAGCTAAGCAAAGCACAGATTAGGACTTTCCAGAATCCCACCACTGAAAAAAAAAAAGTTGGAAATACATCCTGCAAGACTTACTGGCTGTTTTGTCCAAGGAAATACGATGAAGTCTGGAATTGCTCCCTTTTACACAGGCTGCCAAGTGCTGCCAGGAGACGCTCTCCTTCAGCATGCACAGCTTAAGAGTCTGCGCTTCATGGTAAAGACATCTCAAGTGAATAAAGTCACAATTATAGTGTAATTCTTTACAACTGCCATAAAAACGCTTCAGCTTTAAAACATAAACTTGAGAAGGGAAGGAAACATAAATTCTTAAAGAGTTACTAAATGATAGCTTTTCTTTCTCCAGTTTAACTGTTTTGTCTGCATCTAGTATTGATGCCTGAATTATTGTAAAGAGCACACCTGCTATTTTTAAAGAAGTGGTTGAAGGACACTGTAAAAATGTCAATTAGTAAAATATTAATGCAACTTGGGCATCGAAAAGAGAGCTTCTTTTATGACTTTTAAAATTCACAATAGAATTGATCATTTCAGCAGCAATCGCAGACAGGATCTTATCCGGCTGCCATCTCGTGGCAGCTGCTGGGATGGTCCGGTGCTGGCCTGAAAACTTAAATTTTAGGGCCCTAGAACTGGCCCTAACCTGTATCCTGCTGAATATAAGATTGGAAGATGGTTAATGAAAACACTGTGGCTCTTGTTTGAAAATAACACATAGAAAATGCTACATTCAGTCTGGAGAAATCTTAAGACGCTTATGTGAATACAGAAGAATGCATCCCACTGAAAGCATCCCTCAAAGCGTTAACTAAACCGTAACGATCGGCTGACCGATGGGCTTCAGAGACATCTGCGCTCTGCTCTTCCTAACCCAGACCTGCCTGCCTGGCCGAGGCTGGCCGGCAGCCATCCTCCTCAGGGTCTTTTTAAGCCACTGGACTGGAACGGAGGGAGAATACCCACCCTAAACCTTCGCAGCTCTATAAATTCTCCTTTTGGCACGTTCTGCCTCATCTTTTCCTCTATGCTCAAACTGAACTTAATCCAGTGTCCTCCCACTATTGCTGCAAGAGGTTCGGGGCTGCGTAAGCTATCAGACCGATGAAAAAGGTAACTTATGACCCTGCCTCTCCAAATTATCTGTCCATAAATCTATGGATGTAAGTTTATGCATTCAAGCAGTCCCACTCAATTAAATGGACTTATTTAGTTGCAGTTCCTTGACAAGTTGGGATCTGAGCAGCATTCAGTCAATACTGTGCAAGACTTCACTTCGAAGGGTCAAGGCCTTGCTCTTATAGATCAGTCTTGGAAAATAGAGTGGGAATCAGAAGCGATTCGGTCCAAGTCATGCACCTACATTTTCTCCTCCACTTTTTCCCCCAAGACAGTGAAAACAGCATATCTCCATCTCCCTTTCCCTTGGGAGCAAATCGCAGATGCTTATAACCAAGACAGAAATAGATTCCCGAGGCAAACAGAGAATTGTGTCAAGTCCCCAGCTTTCTCCGCCCCTCAGATCCCTGCCGGGGTGCTCACAGCCAGGCGACTCGTGGCAGCCGAGGCACAATCCCACGGGTACCTTCGCCGTGCTCAGCCCCACGCCGCGCTCCGGGGTGGGCAGTGCAGAGAGCGATGCAGTCAGTGGTAGGCTCTGCCTTGCCACCTTCCTCAGCTAACCCAGCACTGCGACTTCAATCTTAGTCTCAAGAGTTATACACAAAATAAACAATGAAATGCAAGAAATGAAGTACAAGTTGCAGTAGACAGCAGGACAGACAGGTGTGAAGACTATCAGACAGGAGTTAGATCCTCCTACAGGTACTACCCTCAATGCTGTCAGCTGCAAACTGCAACCTCCTCCAGTTCTATCATAATTTAAGGAAGAGCTATATGTAGATAGAGGACGATACAATCTGTAGATGTCTCTGAATTACTTGCCGTACGTAGCAGCAGCGGCAAACAGGCCAGCTAGGACTGCACATGCAGTGACAGACTTGAAAAGCTCCCCTGTGAGGACGAGAGAAAGGGAGCTGGGAGAGACTTAGGTACCAAGTAGAAGCACGTGGAAAGCCCAGTGGAAATACGAGGCAGTGTATCTTACATCTGAAAGGTTACAGCATCACCCAGCTCCTCCGGGCCCGAGGACAGCATCCCTCTTATCACCTTTTGGTCAGTGTAGACCGCAAGAACCGCACGAGAGTGAAGATACCGCTGTGTCTGTGATGGGCACAAAGCTCTACAGTGACCCAGAGATTACTTTCTCATTTCTACATTCACTCTGGATTCCCATTGACTTGTGTGTTTGGCAGACATGCATTGTTCCTTATCCATCACACAGAGTCTCTTCGCTACTAGTGCTCCAGGCACAGCAATGTGACAAAAGCGTGTTGAAGGAAAATACTTGCTAACAGTAGCAATCTTTAAAAATATAAGCAATACCCCGTTGTTCATATCAAAGTTAATTTTATGCTTACGACRTATAGATTTTTAAAGGCTTTCAGACGAAGAGCCTGAAACTCAAAGTACATGCGTTTCTTTCCTCTGAAGTCCCTTCACCCGAGTGCACAGGGGAAGTACGTGTGAAGACAYGTATTGCAGCATACAGCTGCCCAGTCCGCAAAGGCAGAAATGTTTTCACTTATTTGGCCCTTCACGTTTCTTAAAGAGGTGTATTTATGTAGCGTGTAACTTTATGAACATTTCAGGGATTTTTAAGTATTTGAATACTCAGACTGTATTGGTAACAGATGTTCAATGATATATTTAATTTTTAGTTTTACTGAAAATATCATGTATCGGTTGATATTTTCTGTAAAATATAACTTTGAAAGAATGCCTAAGTATACTGTACTTCCAGGAAATGTATCTGAGCCTTTCAGCTACTGCATTAAAGTGGGCACTTCTGAAATTAGTGAGCAAATGTTCTGAGAGTCTAATAGGATTTCTTGTTTGCCAAAAAARTAGTGCTTTCAGGAGCACAATCTTTTGTGTAATCTCTCTCACAAGACAGATGGCATCATTAATTGCCTCTACATCTAGTTAAATTTAAAAACCTGTGCTTAAATAATGTTAAAGTTGTGGTACATGCCGACAAACGTAAGCAATATTAAGGTAGAATCAATTGGAAACAAGGGAAGAAAACCAAGACAGAACAGACAGGAATAACAAGAGACCACAAGAAACACTGACTGATTTAATATGTCCTTGTTCATGCCAGGAAATGTCACAACCTTAATAATCTAGGAAGCATTTCTGCATTGCAGTGAACTCCTGGCTTGCGTGAAGCAATTGGCAAAACTCCCATTGACTTCAGTGGGTGAGAATGTCATCCCTTAATCTTTTTAAAGCAACTTTACATGGAGGTTGTCCAATATGGCTTATCCGCAGTTCTAATTACAACGCCTGTGTAAATACATTTTGGGAGTCAAATGTAACTGTGATCTGTATTTCAAAGCTAACATTATTCCAATTCTCTGGTTTACCACAGTCACCCTACAGTGGTATCAGTTACCAAAAGCCTGATTTTAAGCCTTCTCTGAGCTTAAAATGGAATATAATTATCATAGCACTGCCAAAGAGCCAGCTTTTGCCAATAGATACCATATGCTAACTCTTTGGTTTTAAATACAAGCCCTGCGTTTAAAGCCTTTGCTCACACCATACAAGCTGTGATCTTCAGACGCCTAGGAGAAACAGACACCCAAATGGATGCGAGTGCATGCAGCCACACCATCTTCTGAAAGTCCAGCCATACTACGCAGCCTATCCCATTAAATAACTACACGCTCCCTTTTACAGCTAAACACTTCTTAAACAGTGAGGGTCCTAGTTGAAGATTGTAGAAGAAAACAATGTCAAGAGAGCGAAAAAACAAGGAGATGCATTGGAAAGACAAGAAATAACTGAGACAATGCTGAGATCTTGAATTAGCCTCTGTATCCACATGCTAACTTTGAATTTGTACAGTTGTACCCAGTACAAATGGGTATGAATATTATGAATACTATTCATTACTAACAGTGAGGATTTTATGTTCTTTAAAAATGATCTCACTTTCTTTAGTCTTCAAACACAAGGCTACTGCCTGAACACTGAACGCTCAGTCGCTTCACCCAGGTTTTACTTCATTTGTTTTATTTTGGTCTGGTATTATGCTTTAGGTTTTTACACCTGGCTATTACAATATTCAATCCTATTGACCAATATCAACCAGATTTTCAAGAAGGTAAAATCATCAAATATATTCAACTCCCATGAGATTCCTAAAATAAGTCAGTGGACGGAGGAAAGAGACCTTACTAGTGACCTTACAATGGGAAAAGCTGCAGGGTGAGTTCAGCTGGAAAACATGTGGGAACTTAACTTCAAGGCACAAATCTATGGGAAACCTGGCTTCACTGTTTTTAAGCTCATGGAAGTGTTTTTATTTTTAAACAGAATACAGTATTCAATAATGCCCTTTATTTGGTTTTCACAGCGTCTGACTGGCGAAAGGATTTAATAGATTATGTTGTGACAAAGAAATCTGACTTTATGAATAAAACAAATGCCAGATTACTCTAGCATAGAAACATGTGAGATTAATATTTTGTTACAAACTATGATCGAGGCTGATCATCAACATTCATGCCAAGGATTAAATTGCTTCTTTAAATCCATTCTCTTACCTATTTGTTCCTTGGCACTGACAGCAGTGTGTGTTGGGACAATATCTTCCATCACCTTATAAGATCTGAAAGTTCAGTTATGCATTATAAGGGACAGTGGCCACCCCTCCTCTGCTTCCCCGCCATCCATCGTAGGCAACAGCAGATTCTGGAGTCAATACCCTTCCGCTATCTTGATTTATTATATTACTTTTTATGTTGTCAAAAGTTCTGATACAGCTGACTATGAGGTTTTGCTGATAGGCTTGTAAACTCTGGCAGGGAGGACTAGGGTCACTTGAGTGGTTCTGATTTTACCTTTTAAAAAGACCCCGTTACTCATCTACACAAAAGACTCTCCTGGGCAGGATTCCATGAGAAAACATTTATTTAGTCCCTTCCATTCTGCTCAGTCATGCCTGATGTAAATCACACAGTGCTCCAGCACTCCAAAACTGCACTGGCTTCCTAGCAGCGTTTTCCTTTCTAGGTAATTCCAGGTGTTAACCTTAGAATGTCATTATTTAAAGCATTGTATTCTTCAGTCTAGACTCCCCAAAAGGCCACCCACCTCTTCCCACATTAGCACAACTTGTGCCTGCAGTTAGTGTGCCCACCATATGACGTTTTCAAGACTGGAGGAGGTATGATATACTGTCAGACACTATCGTAAAACTGAATTTCATAATGCATCACACAGTACCTGGATCTGCTGATCTTCTGTTAAAATATTTTTAAATAATCTAAAGCAAACAAACTACTAACTGTGTACACATTYGCGCTGCAGCAGAAAGCAGTGTGTGGCCTCAGGCTGTGGGAGGGGAGCTGGAACGGTGTCATGCGCTGCTCTGCTCTCATGCGCTACTCTTGATACCATGCACGCGGGAATCCTCAGAGCTTTGATAGACCAAAAGGGCYCGATAAAAACACTCAGGAGCCTGCGCAGCCCACGTGGAAGACTCGTTAGGACAAGGATCTACAGAGGGAATTCCACAGGAATATTTATGCTAGAGATAAACAGCTTAAGCTATCACATGAGCACATTTTAAGAAGTTACTGCCCCTCAAGTGAGATGATGTAAATGCACTGCATTCATTGCTCCCAGGCCCCTCCCTCTGGGAAGCAACGCAGGTTCATTTCAACCCCTGCAAYGATATCTTTAATCACATGCGTTGTCACGTGCCACACGCTGACCTCAGTCTGTATTTTGATATTGGGGGATAATTTTGTATCCGGTGTGACATCGCATCTATCTGTCTTGCAGTAAATTCTTCTCTCAGACATTCTAAAAGCCAAATGGAGAGCAAAAGTGGTTTGAATGAGCAAGTTTTCCATTTCATTCACAAGGAACTGATATCCCACAGTCAGCTGTTCTGTACCAGCTCAGAGACAGTAACTCCTGACCCAGGGCTGTAACTTCTTGAGACATGAGAACTGGACTGCTTTCCATTACTTCTCTCTACTTAAATTAGCCATTATGATGTAAACCAAATTGTTCATCGCTACCATCCTGTTTGCTATAAGAAATTGTCAATATCCCCCCTTCCTTAGATTCATCCTCAAACCTCAGATCTGCATTCTTACAGACACTGGTTTACTCAAGAGAGTACAATAATCCCTGTAATTATTTTTACAGCACAAAATACAAGAGATACAGAACATTTTGAAACTAAAATCGTCTAAACATCTTAGCCATAAGACCATAATCTGTAATTACCAGCTTAATGCAGAATGCACTTATTTTAGGGGGGAAAAAAGTCATTAGAAGGAATTAAAATGTTATTTTCTTATCACTCAGCTTTGAAAGCAGCCCTACAGGCTTTGTTGGTTTGTTATTCTTCAGGCTGATGAAAAAAGGTTCCTCAGGTCCACCTGGCAGATCAGGTCTAACTTTTATGCTATTGTTAGAATGACTATGAGCTTTACCTCCCTCCACATGCCTCACAGCTTAGAAATAAAGCTTCTTCAAAGGGGCAAAGCTTTCTCCTGATATCTGTTGGAATCAAGTAGGAAAGCAGACATTTCTTGATCTCGGGGGACAGCATGAAGTAATGTATCTGCCCCACTCACCTGCTGCTCCATCGTTTGCGGATGGATGAAAGTCACAAAATCAACTGAGAAGTAACCAAGCACTCCTTTAGATTTACAGGTTTCTCCAATTTTTAAGCAGAGTGAATTAAGAACTGCTGGCTCAACAGAACATTGTGGAATGGTAGTGCCAGATGATCGCAAAGGACCGTCAGCATGGAGCTGGTCTCCGGATGATACTATTTTTATCTTGCCTGTTGGCTCTATCAGCATATCCACCGTAAGGTTTGTGACATTTTCTGAGAGCGGGAAGGCTTCTATCACACCACCTAGTAAGAAATGAATTAGCCGTTAAGCTAGTAATCAAATTCACATGTGACGCTCTTCAGAGTGCACAGAATGAAACCATCCAGCTCCTATTGTGCTCAGACATTGCAGGGAGGACTGCTATGGAGATCCAGCAAGTAAATACATGTAATGTGAGCAGCATAGCTAGAACCCATGAATCTCTTAGAGGAGAAAGAAGATTATCTCATCTACTATAGCACTATACAGTTCAAACAGTGGCTTTTGAGCTGCAGATGCTTTGCAAGCAGTTCCAAACTGGATATATCGCATATCTGACAAGAGAAATGTGCTCTTGGTTAGTATGAATGAATCCTGGGCTGTCCTACGGCCGAGCTAAATGCCAGGCCCAGAATAGCAGTGAAATGCAATGTTGGGACCTCGGGGGAGTGGTATCTCCTGCTGTGAACTAATCATGGAGATTCCCATCCATACGATGGTCTGAGATAAATAGTCTGCCTTTTGGTATTCATTCACATCAAGAACTTGGTGTGTAGATGGGAAGGCTTGTAGATGAGAACTTCTAGCAAGGTTGTCCGTAGGAAAATCAGAAACAAAACTGGTTTGGCATTCAGGATTTGCCTTTTTACTGCATATAATGCCATAACTCATTTAGTTAGGATAAAGTAATATGTAATAAAAATTGGTACTGTATATGTTAATTGGCATTATTTTTCCAAAAAAATACTTTCAAAGCTTTGAATCATCCTTGTCTCTTCCACAGATAAAGAAATGTATGAAACATATATATCCATTCTATATAATACAAAATGATGGCAGGGCAGAATCACCACAGAAATTTACTTCTCAACCACAAACACTGCATCTTTTCCATCCAAAATTTGGCGTACAAATATAGGATGTTAACACGTCTGTGCAAAGCCCACTCACAGATACACTGATTTGCAGGGATTAGACAAGGGTTTTATCCGCGCTGCCTCTTACGGACAAACACGGGCTCACTTCTGAGCTCCAGGCCAGCTGGGCACTGGCCAGCTTTGATCCAAAGGTGCCATGAGCAAGTTTAATGCAGGAAGCCCTGCTGAGGACTCGGCACCACACGAACAAAACTATCCAGCTATCAGATTGGAACTTGTTCATATTCCTTTGGTTGGAGGGCAAGAAAGAGCGCGGCAACGGTCTAACAAGAAGTCTGTGCCAATGTACTGTAAGGGACAATACAGGATTGCATTACTGATCCTCAGTGGCAACACCACCTGCCTGGAAGGCAAAAACTGGGAGAAAGCTTAGCTCCTTTCCAAGTCAGTTAAAGGTTATGAGCGCATTTGACTTTATGCAATGTACGTATGTAGCATCCAGAGCTTACATATAGCTCCCTTCCTGGTCCTATGGGAGGGAAAAGCAAGTCTTGCAGATGTTTGCTCACCAACACCTAACAAAGATGAAATATTCTCACATTTACCTACATGCAAACTCACATGCTTGCATTCCCTAAAGCCCTCTTGCTAAATGTGACAGCCTCCAGTACAGTAACCCAGGATTAAGGAGTTGGTGCTTATTGATTCGGAATCATGCGAGAAAGGTAATCCAGGATTAATATAGGTTAAATGCTTGGATAGGACATATGAACGATAGAATAGTTGCCTATAATTCATTTGCAAATGAACATTTGAAGCATAATGGAGAAATAAAAGGAAATAAATATTTAAATGGGCCCAAGATTAACAAGAATATGGCATACAATATGGTATAATTACTCCTTATAACACTTAACAGCGACTTTGCAGTCTTATTTACCTTGACTAAGAAATGTTTGGAGGAATTTTTCCCATGYAGGGAATCGTTTCTCATTGACTGGCTGTACGTGCTGTGCTAAAAGGCCCGGCAGCTCCTGGGAGATCTTCACCAAAGCTGGCTCCTGCAGAAACAAATTAAATAGAACCACAAGCAATTTTACTACAGAAATGAAAACTGCTTGTGAGGTGATTAAAAACCAAGACTCCAACAGAAAAAAAAAAAAAAAAAAAAAAAAAATGTGGTTACTGTTTACCCACAGTCAGGAAGCCTTTTTTAATTTTTCTACTTACTACTCTTCCCTCCTATTGAAAACTGTCCTTCTCTGAATGACAATCCCCCCCTTCAGTATAGCATCTATTTCATTATAATTTATATCAATAATTTGATCTGGCAACTGAAAATGCTAAGCACTTGGTAACTGCTTAGGGATCAATACCAGCAGTCAATAACTTCTACATTGTTTATATTTTGAAACTGAGCGGATTGAAATAGTCACATATGCCAGAAATAGTTTCACTGATTCTATGTTTAAGCTGTTATATCAACCCAAACACCCTTTAGTTATTAAAAAAAAGGAGGAATACTCAACCAAAAGCATTTCTAAAGCAGGAGATATCCTTTTACACTCTCCCATCTGTAACACAAATTCACTAGTGTATTTGTGCCTCTATCTTTGGTAGAATTTGATTAGTCATACTATAGAAGATAAACCAGCTTTCTCCTAGTTTCAAATTCTTTACTATATTATYACACACACAAAACAACCCCATTAAAACCAGAAACTAACTGCCTTGCTTTTACTGTTCAAAAATGTCCCAGAAGTACACAAGCATATAAAGTGCAAGGACCCTGACTCTATTGCTTCAGGCTCCTTTTCTTGCTGCTTCATAAGCATTTGCCTGCTTCCCCTGGGTCTCTTTGCTTCTGTTTTACATCCTCTCTCTTCAGCATCCCGTGCTTCAGAAGATGACCAACCGTCCTCTGATCTTGGCAATGTCCTAAGCCACAATCATATTATCTTGAGCTCAGGAGGAACGTGATAAAACCTTATGGCTAACATCTAAGAATAGGAAAAAAAAAAAAAAAAACCTATCTATTTTTCCAGTCCAGTGAGTTTGAAGAGATGGGCTTTGTCATGAAGTGCATGACGTGACGTAACCAAAAATACAAATTCAAAATCAGCTTACTGTGATTTATCTACCAGAATGAGGAGAACGAGGGTGGGCCAATGATTAAGGTATCAACTTTGCCTATAGGAGACCTTGATATATCTTGTTCCTGAATGCAGTCTGCTTGTGAGACTTTGGGAAAGTGACTTTCTGTCTGTGCCTCAGCTGTCCAGCCATAAAGGGGGACAATTGCTGTCCTTACTTCACATGGGATTGAGAAAAATATGCCTTTGAAAGTATTGAGGTGCTTAGATAACGATGCTGATCTGGGCTATGTGGGCTCCTATCATATACTAAAGAGAAAAGTATGTTGTTGACTTTAAACATCTCAGAAAAAATGTTAAAAAATGGTTTCAGTCAGTATATCAATATACTAAGCAGCACGACCTTAACCTTATGGCAAAAACCAAGGACCATGTAAAACATGACATCCAAGTTCAGAATTTACCCAGATTCAGGTCTTAGCTGCTCATTTCCTTACTATCTGTAAGGAGGAATTTAGGTTTTTGATAGCTCAGCTGACTAAAACAACAGTGCAGTGAGCAAATATCAGTTAGCCTTGTCTTGGTTTGTATTTGCGTTGAAATATTGCTAAGCCAAGAAGTCACAAGATTAGGTGGTTCATTGCACAGTGAAAATAAACGCAGCTTTGGAGAGAGGATCTGAGCCACGATGGATGTCATGGAGTTGCTGACCTACAAATCAGTTTGCACCTGTCAGTGCGTTCAGCAATACCTCTGTCACACGGAGTCTCATCCCTGAGATCTAATGACTTTGGGTATCACGCAATTTAAACAGAAATACAAAACCAAACAAACAAAAGAAGAGGTATGCAATGGCTGCCTGAAAGCTTTTGATAAATTGCTGGGGAAAAAAAAAAAAAACAATAATCCTTGCTGGATATGTAGAAGCATTTGAGAGTGCTGTGACCAAGCTTGTATAAGTAAAAATTAAACTATGTGAACTGGGACACAATTTTCCATTGCAACAATTCCGAGGGACATGAGGGCAGCCGTGCCAGCTCCATGGAACAGTGCTGGGGATAGTTGTATCTCCTTTTAGACAGAGTCATTTTCGAGGATCGCACATGGCTGTGAAAGAAAGCTCCCTTAACTGGGTGCAAAATCAAGCAGAACTTCCAAACTTTGAAGTGTACTGAAGGGCACGCTTACCTGGCTCACAAATGGAGGCTGCTGGGAAGACACAGAGACTCCATTCACCTCATCTATACATATAGTGACATCACATGCTACTACTCTCTGTCCATATGATGGACATTAGACAGGCAAGACTGTTGTGGTACTTCGACAGACCCAGTGCTGCTTGCTTAAATAAGGTCAAATAGCATTTGAAGGGGACTTGAACACAGGATGAACTCAGAACGTCTGTTAGGGCAATGCGGATGCACAGTGCCCGGCTCAGGAGYATCTTGCAGTTCAAAGCACCCTCAGTAAATCGCCAACTGCGAAGGATGCGTGCATCAAAACCAGTCACCTTACAGAAAGAAGACAGGGGCTTTTAAAGAAATAATTAATTCAAGAAAATCTGAAAAATGTTCTTGTGAGATCAAACCCAACGTAACAGTGCTTTTAACAAGTAATGCCTAGATAATCAAGGTGTTCACAGAAGGGATTCGGGCAACCGCTTTTTAAGGATCAGCACCTGGAATTTTCGTTGACCTTTTTTTGCAACTGTAAGCTCTAAAAAGGCAATAATCCTGATTATAGGGAGTTTTAGTAGGCAAATTCAAGCCCAGATCCAACATTCACTCATGAAGTCAAACCTTCTAAAAAAATCAGTGCTCGGTAGGCTAATTTCATTTAAATTGGACGGTATCTCCAGCAGAGCTTACCAATGTTTTATCTCTTGATGTGGCCCAAAACAATTCAGAATCATAGGCTCAATGGAAACGGGGAGCATTTGTTCAAATCTTTCAGCTGATGTTTCTTAGTACCAGTAAAAAAGGAGCAGCCCAAATACTGTTCACATCATGTAGAAATCTTTAAATCTATCCAAATCTGTTTTGCATCTTTTTATAACAATGAATAAGCATGAGCAAAAACAAATACACCTTTCCCCCCCTAAATATAAAATAATTTCTCACTCTTCTGCTAGCTGAATCTTGAAAGGCTTTCTTAGAATGGCAGCTGCAACAAAAAATTAGGACCAAATGTGGCATATGTTGAAGGCACTGGCAGGGAATCTACTTGAGACAGATCAGTCAGCAAAGAAAAGCCTGTTGAGAAGATAAGTAAATAAATAGAAAGAAGAAATAGACTTAGAAATAGGAAGAAAGACCTGGGGACAGAAAGACACTGCAGCGCAGAATGCATGAGAAAGACCTAGGGCTTTTTAGCTAAAAATCAGATTGAAAGGAAATTATTTAGACCTTGCAAGCAAATAGAGTGAAGAAAGTAACTCCAAATAAGTAAAGCTGACTGGGCCAGAGAAGAATAGAATCAGCAGACAGATCCTCAGCAATACAAACTACCACATCTCTGCTGAAGTCAATGAAGCTATGGCAATTTATGCCACTTCAATGGCACTATGACAATTCATACCATTTATACAGTATATCCTTTATATTGTGATCAGTGGAGCTCTGATAACTTATTCCAGCTGCCCTGACGCGAATTGGTCCAGCCTAGCTTATTCTTACGTTCTCAGCAACACCGGCAAACATGGCAATATTGGAAGAGTCCAGTGACTGCTGTCTGACTGTCCAAATAACTTTCATTATTTCCTATTTTGCAAACTAAACTGATTTGACATTTTTTCTAATTCAGACAGGTACATGCTGGCCAGAACCACAATCTATCACACTGAACAAAACAACTTGAGAGGTTTATGAAAATGGAAATGTTTTTGGAAGTGATATACTGAATACCCTATCTACTTAAAGTTTGCAACCTGATTTAAAGCCCAGGCATTTAATTCTTAACTGCAAATTTTAAAATTAAAAAGTGCCAATTTTGCCTTCCACGAGCTGGAAAAGTATGTTCTGATAGAAGGTAACATCATGTAAAACAGCCATCATTACCAAGAAACACAAATGTTTTTCGTATGTAAAATTGCTTTGTAAAATATTTGCTCCATCTGCTGAAAGTAGCAAAGACAATTTTCCCTGATAGCTAATGGCCCATTTCAGCTGTATGGCAAGCGATTCACCGTGGCTGCGACTTGCATTAAGTAGAATGGCGAAAACAGTGCACAGAATTCTCCACTTACGTAGTATTATCTACTCACTGCTTCCTGAGAGCCCGTCCCTCATTATCACGGCCTTCGCTTTGGATCAGCACACAGGACTAGGGTTGCTTTGACTCAAGAGGCTTTTTGTCAAACTGAGGCACATATGCTATGCTTCAATACAAAAGCACAAAACAGCCACTTTCCTTGACTACAAGAACAAGAAGGTTAGTTCTCTTTCAACTTTCCAGCACTTAAACTGCTGTTCCTTTTTTCACACCACATGGGGCCATGGTTTTCTCTTCTGGCTCATGCTGTCACTCTGCACACTGAGGATTTCAATATATAAAGATCAAGCACTTCTTTTAATTCTAAATTCAACTACATACACATACAAAAAAAAAAAAAAAGGCAAAAACCCCCACTGGACTGGTCAAAAAACCCCCTCCCAATTGCTTGTTTCATTGTACACTTTGCTACTTACCATACCCCTATTGAAAAGCACATGTTTACACTGTGCCCTGAACTACTTCAACATCTGCTAACAGACCAATAAAAAATAAATAAACCAGGATTATTTAGAAAGAGAGATCCTTTCTATTTCCTCTGAACACTCCTAAACTGGCAACAGCAATATGCTGCGAGATCCCTTTTCGTAGATGTCACATCGGAAAACAACATATGCGGGGAAATCAAATATAAAATCACTACAGCCTGTGCTACCAAAAATCAGACAGAAAGAGGATCTTGAAAGCTCTACAAGCTTGTCAGATAATTCTGCATGTTTATGCACAGCGTGTTAATTTGAGATTAGAACAGTTTTATTAATTAGTTTGCTTTCTTACTCCAAAAAAATACTCCATGTGCATTGCTATTTTATGCAAAAAAGCATGTCTTTTGTGAGGTTGCCGCCTTCATTTTTCAAGGTTCCCCACATCTACCTTCAGAGCGAAGAAAACATAACATAATTGTCATAATCTTGACAAATCTCTCTCTAAAAAAAAAAAAAAAAGCTTATTTCAAGTGCAACGTTTGTAAGTTCAGGACACTGGGATGTTAATCCTCATACAAAATGAGATAAGTAATACTTGAATGCATCTTTTCTGTATTTTAATGAGATCTCTGCAAATGCACAAACAATTCAGATGCCCTCAGATTAACAGTATTTTCCTAATTAATTTATTTTTCTCTATTTCAATCTCTATAAATTTTGTTCACTTTTGTTCACTTGCCCTCCTTTCTGGCTTGTATCTCTAAAGAAAGGATTCTAATGAATTCTAAAAATGTGATTTCAAAAAGAGAAAAAGACATCATGTAGATAATCCACAGTCACTTCCCAGGAATTTTATCTAAATTGCTGAGCTGTAATGCTAAAGGAATTGTCAGACAAAACCTGCATTGCGTTTCACAAACAACACACAGTTAAACTTCTTTTATTCTTAGAGTTGCCTATGTGTTACTTTTTGGATTTTAGCAAAATAAACATTTTTAAAATAATCCAAGCAGGCATTTTATTGGATGCGATAACATTAACGGATTTCAGATTTCTTTAGTACTCTTGCTTTATCCTCTCCTTCCACACTGTTATTGCTACAAACTGGCACTTAAATTCAATTGATTCAAAATATTCTGGATCCATATGGCCTAAAACCCTGGAGCTGAAGTTCTGATATTGCCTCACTGCTGTTTTCTAGCATTTGCCTCTACTCCAGTCCCCAGATGGTGGAAGTAACATTTAAACCTCCTTTTCTCTGCCTTGTACAATAGACCTTGGCACCATTTCAACTGTTTACTCCGGTAATTAACAGCACTGATACCACAACAATTACAACTCCTACAATCTTAACACAATAATGCTATGAATTAGTGAGAGCTAATGGCTGGAAGGTATAGTGGTTCCAGACTGCGAGATCTGTGCATTTTTAGAATAAAATAAAAGGTACAAACAGCACGCTTGCGGTAGACAATGATTACCTAGTAATTAGTTTACACAAAGCTTCCTATTTAATGGCAAAACGCTGTAATTAACGCGTGACAGAAAATCAAAGGGTACTTTGTAAGCATATGAAAAATTAACACTGCAGGCCTATAGCTTTATGTACTGATTAGAAGCATATTAAATCAATAGGACATACAAACCAACAGCTTGCATATCTGATTATCGCAAGTCTTAGGAATGGATATCATGGCTTTAATTTAACCAAGGCATACCATTACCATGCTTTATTTTACTTAGGATTTAAGAATCACCTGAAACATCACTATGGCAGCTACATAGATATAGTAATAAGCTGAATAAGAGCACTACCGTCTGTTTGCAGGTACAGTGAATATTTAAACTCTTTAGGATATATTGTTGACAAAGCACTGCCCACACCGGGAAACAACCTGCAACTGTATTGCTTTATCAGTAATCAAGTTCTTCCTTAACTCTGTGGGTTCTTTCTCTTTTCCTATTAAACATCATATCAGTTAGAAGAAATTTTAAAAGCCTGTCAAAATGCTGTAAATGCATCTTCTGTGCATCTGTCAATGTTTCTGGCCCTCTTTGGGCTGAAAAAATTACCACACCTGCAATTGCATGTGTACAGTAAGAGCAACAGCAAAGACTACTTGCTTAAGAACTCCCTCGGTAGACTTTAGGTGTTACACTAAGACCAATTCAATTGCTTGCAATTTATTCCGGTTTCAGTAATATTTGTAGTGTTGCCCTAGAACAAAGCTGGTGGCATTACAAAAGGTGATCAAAGCGGTGACGAGAATGGGTAGCAGAAAGGAAAAAAGCAGTGTTAGGAAGCTATATTGTGTTCAAAGACAGTCAGAAACGATAGTGTGCTGGCAATGCCATGTTTCTAAAATTACGTCTTTGACAGTATTACGGTTGGTTTTATTTTGACCTGTTTATAAACATAGGCTCTTTACTCTGAATTCCTTACTTCAGCAAAGAAACAAGATGTGGTAAGCTTCAGTTTTGTATGGTTTTGTTTTTTGTTTGTTTGGGGTTTTTTTTGTTTGTTTGTTTTTTGTTTGGGGKTTTTTTGTTTGTTTGTTTGTTTTAACAGTGAATGCAATTCACTCAACCAGTTAAAAATCTCACCACTATTCCTGATTTTCAGATAATCACAAAGTTGGTCTAATTACTTATTACAGGACTTTTGAAAGTTGACCAAAAAAATTTAAAGGAACAGCCAGCATTTTATCTTGGCCTTTGAAACTGTAATTTTCCAACAGCAATCAATGCAAAATCCAGCAACCAGTGTCTGAATATTGCTTTATGCAACCGAGACCGAAAGTTGGATTTTCCAGATTTGTCACCTATTGAAAAGATTTTTATTTCCTCTTACACATTTTAGTGAATTAACCAAGATATAGTCTATAAGGAAAAGAAACTGTGACAAAATGCTGTGACACAACTGGAGGCAGTAAGATTCAAACACTCTAACATTTAGAACAGTAGGCTGCCCCAGCACATTAAATAGCTTTTTTCTTCTACAACAGATATCTAATGGAGAGTTTTGAAATGGTTGTGTAGCTATGGCCAATTATAMTGGCTTATTGAGAGAATATTTGTTGTTTGGTTTTCTATGTCTTGTTCTATTCTTGTATTGTCAGCTCTCCTCTTCTTTATCTCCACATTCATCCCTTTTTTTGTCTTCAGTCTGACCTTCGTTATCTTTAGGATTGCTGATAGGTAAACTCACATCATGTTGCTGGTCCTGGTGGTTAATTAAGAGTCATAAAAATAAAAGTTAATTCTAAAATTAATTTGACTATTAATTTAATCTAGTGATTTAGATACTATTTAGAGCTCTGTAGTTATACAGGATCTCTGCATACTCCTGTATTAATTTATGTAAAAAGGGGACATTAAAAGAACAAAAAAGGCAACAGTAACAGGAAGGCGATGTTTTCCTTCCTCTAAAAGGGAAGAGGACTGCAAGMGTTGTGAGAGTTTGAGGTGGCAGTTTGAGTCCCAAGATTCGAAGTCAGAGACCAGGAGGCATCGCAGACTTTGACAGCCTGGTGTCTGTTCAAAAACAAACAAAAGGCATTATATATACTTTGTAGACCACTTCAGCTTGAATTCTGAGTGGGCATCTGAGCATCTTTCTTCAAGGTCGTGAAAGTATGGCTGTATAAGATCTGCTTAGCCCCACATCTTGTCTCTGACAGTGGTCACAAGTGGATGCCCAGGAAAAGTATGAAAACAGAGCAAGCATATCCATTCCCCAGATACTCTCCCAGCCTCCAACAATTTGCAGCTCAGAATCCCTCTAAGCCAGAGACTGCATCAGCGATAATAGTTAATAGTTTTCTCTTCCATGAATTTATCCAGTCTCCCACCAAGGGTCCATATAAGTATAGGTGAGATTTTCCAAAAACTGAACTGCTGCCTTTCAACAGGAGTGAGATACTCAACTTCTTAACATACTTTGGAATACCATATATTAATAAGTATTATGGATGCCTTTCTCTAGATATTCCAAACAGGTCCTCATGCAATTGTCCTATTGTTTTTTCACTCACTCTAGTAGTAGCAGAACCACATTTTTTGCTATGCACAGACTAACTGAAGCTTGAATTGGTATAGAAAATAGGTTGGAAAATCATGATAGAATGGCAGAAGAGCATTTCACACAGCACACGTGCCTTACATGCATATGTTAAGCAGCTAAAAATCTGTGAATTTATTTGTTCCTTACAATAGTCATTCACACTGCAAGATACAGTTAAACTGCTAAGGTGTCTCAGTACTTATGGATGTCTTTGCATGTAACTGGGGCCAGATCCTGATATTCTTTTTCACACTGGAGAATGTCTCCACAAATGGCCTCACGACTGCCAGATGTGCACTTGTGGAGGCAGCAGTTCTCTTGATATTGAATACCATTAAAATCTGGGCCTCAGGATGAAATCTTTTATATGCTGACAGACTTCAGCAGTGCACAGTAGGATGAAGGCCTTACAGAGACACTCAGCATAGTTTGTGAATTCTACCCTTCATGCAGTAGCAAAATAATTGTTCAGATAGCTCAGATGCTGCATTAAGTTAACAAGGTAAGATACATCAATAATCCTGTCCTTCACTTTTGTTTGCCCAATGTTAGGTTTGAAATGAGGAATCTAAAATCAGACTCATTTTTAGATGGAATAGATTTTTACACAGTTCAAACTCACAAACTACATTATTTTTAATCTGTTGCCTACTACATACCAATGAGGAAAATCTGGGTATCGTCTCTTAAACTGCTATGCAAATGAAGCTATTTGTAAGTATTAACATAATTTAGTGCTTACAGTCATATTCTCATTTCTAATAATTCTACCAGAATGGAGAGTCTTTTCGCTGTACTCTTAGCCTGCAGGATAGTCTTTCATCAAGAAGCTGAATTTTTTAATAACCTGCCAGCATACGTTTTGTATGTGGCAGCCTATGCCGATGACACAATGTCTTCATTATCAAAAGAAACAGGTCTACATACTGTAATAGGACATTAAAGCATGCCTGTGCTCATAAACTAATGCTTTGATGTTTAAATGTGTATCATTACAATGGTATTCCTTAACAAAGGATGATTTTAATCCTCTGCTCTCAATGGTAATACTCAGCGGAGACTGCAATTCATTATATATAAAAAAGGTCTCCCATTCTACAAAAGAGAGCTAAACTCAGAAGGCAGAAAAATTTTAACACACGTATTCAAACAAGACGTTCAAAATGGCAGCAAGTTTCACACTTTGCCAAAGCCCACTTTAATACTGCTCTGGATTTATGGAAGCTTTCCTGCTGACTTTAGGAAATTAGCTCAAATACGTTATTCTGTACGTATTTTCCAACTTCCAACAAACGTTTATGTTTAAGGGCTTCTAACGGGTTGACTCCTGGTTGCATCAAAGCTCAACATAAATGCAGTATAAAAGGAAAACCAAAGAAAGCCAGTTATCACTATGTCCTTTATGCAGAGTCACTTAGCCATGAAAGAATTAAAAAGGCACAGAAACAGGAACGCGAATACTAACACTAGGTAATACCATTTATATAGGGAATTTATACCAGCAAAGAACTAGACTTGGTGAATCATGTCTTCCGCCCCACTGACTCAGATGGTGGGAACAGGATCTGGATATATTGTTAGCTTTATGTCCCCGAGAGCTCAGTGGCCAGACAATGCTTCCACTGGGGTGGCTCTCCAGTGCTCTACTTTATGCTGCTTGACTTGCGCAGAGCAAGGGATCTTTAGCAGCTCAGAGAAATTAGCCCTTCAGCTTTATATGATAAACTCTATTTTATTATGTGGAATTATTTTGTAGTTGTCAAATGCAACAGAACTGTAATCAGCACAATTTGAAATTTTAATATACAATATAATTCAATCAAACAAAAATTTCAAAACAGTTTTGATTGAATTAAAAAAATCAAAAGAGCTGTAATGAGTAGTTTATGTAAATTAAACAATTCTTTCTGGATACATTCCTTCTGGCTTTAAAACCATTACATTAGGAATGAATTTGGCACAATATACAGAAATATCAAATGCTTATTGAAATTAACACATTTAAATACCAATGAATATTTAAACTACAAATAGTTCTCTGAAAGCCAGAACTAATGAAGTCTGGTTTCATATGGATTTTTCTGCGGTTGAAATGTATCATCTTACAGCCTCTCTCAATCATGTGGATTCTTAGGAATCCACTAGTGCACGAGTTCATGCTATACTGTTTCCCTTGGTTAAGTATTTATAGGATCTCTCTCCTTACCTAAACACCCACTGTAACGAAACATGCAGGAGTCTAATGATCTCTGAGACCTCAAGTGTTCTGTCTTATACAGCTGAGAATTGCTAACAGGTTTAAAGGTTATTAGTGAGGAAAAATGTACAGAAAAAATAATCCTTAGAAAACCAGATTAAAAAGTAAGCAGTTTGTATGCAATTTCAAATTGATTAGTATTGTTCAACCACATTAGTCCAACACTTTTGTTCCAGTAATTCCAAGTTTCTATGTAGATGTAAGGGTCTACCGCCTATATACTTTCATTTATACATGTCCTCACTTTGGATAAAAAACACTGTGTAAAATTTGCACATTATTGCGTATGAATGAAGTGTTATGACACCCAACTTATTCCACAGTTGGATGACAGGCATTCATTTATATTTTGGAATATTTAACTGTTTTATTTGGATTACTGCTACATATTGCTTTGTACAAGCTAGTCTGGACTCTGTAACATCAACTCTTACCAATGTCTTAAAATGAAAGCTCAAAGAAAAGATTTACTGTGAGGAAGAACCCCAGTGGACTATTAAGAAGCCATGACAACAAACAAGACACCCTCCTCCTTCGTTACTTACATGTGCCCACTTCTCACTCCATATCTCAGGACCATATCTCTGACGTTCCTTTTGAACCCAGTGGTAGCATTTCAAATGCGAAATAATATCACAATAGGCAGTGCCATTTCCTCCAGATTCATCATTCACTTTAAACAACCAACGCCGCACTTCCATATTGTCAACGATCAGCTGGCTGAGAACACTAATCATCTGTGGAGCAACGACACAAAGATATTTTGCACTGTGACAATATTAAATTGTTCCTCAATTCAGACTTCCAGTTCTCAAATATTTGGACTTCAAATTTATTTTCTAAATACGGTTTCTTTTTCTTAGAGATGCTTGTGTTGTTACGGTTATCTTGGATACATAGCAAAAGCAACCTTGAACGTTTTTTGATGAAGAATCTATGGCCTTCATCCTGTACTTGAGTCCACTTGTGCAGACTACCAAACAGCAACTCAGCACCTTTGGCGGTCTGTGAAGCTGTATTCTGCAGAGAGAAATTTGCCTGTCCAGGCTTTTTTGTCTGGTCAGGATCTTAGGTTTTGGATAATCAGTACTGCTCAATAAATGTTTGTGACGGGGAACAACATGGGATGGACTACACTATTTGCAAAATCTGAGAAACAATTGTGCCAGATTCTAACACCAGCCAAAACATCTGTGAAATTTTTCTACTGGAGAGTACATTATATGGTTATAAATGTATGAAGGAGTTACCAGGCAGGCTTTATAAAAATGCTAATTATTTATTTGTATATGTACACAGATTTAAATGGCTTTAAAATGCCTTTTGCCCAGCTGGTGTAGGATGCAATTAGCTTCTTAGAAACTGCAAATGCCTTTGAACCTGGTAAAAGTATTATCAGATCTTGTTGCATTGGCTAGAGCCTTCTACATTTTTACATAGTAATTTTTGGAACATTTGCTTCTTTTTTTTAATGTTGACCTAAAATACAATTACATGCGTGTTCCAGATGCTATTATTTGTGGCTTTTGAGAATCGCATAAATGTGTTTTTCTTGATGACTCCCCTACAGTCATGAAAAGGATCAATAACATTGTAAGGACTGTACCAATCATAAAGAATTATGTGCTATCTTTAAGTGAAAATTGAATTGTGCTTTAACATAGCGTCACCTTGCTTTGACTATTTAACCTAAAATGTCAATATTTCATACAAGCAAACAGAAGTAGAACTTCTGTAACACTGTAGTATGAATCAAAAGTATTAGATTCACATAAATTATTTAACAATAAATCAAACAGTTGTTTTTCAGATCACTGATCATATATTTATATTTCACCTACTATAGAAGTTGCAATGTATTTGTGTAGCTTAGATTGTCTTCAGCGTTAAAGGTGATTAATAAAAAGCAAAGCAATGTGAAAAGCCTCTCTAAGAAGTAGGAATACCTACAAACCATGGCACTGGTTATTTTCCTGTATGAGATGCAGCACCACCATAAAAATATTTTTTAAAAAATCAGTACGGATCATACTTAGACATATAATTGCAAATTGCAAAATCAGCTTATAGAACGAAATACTGAGGCACTGAATGCAAAACAAACATTTGTAAACTGAACACAGTACAGAAAACTCTTGTGCCTTGTAATTTTAGTTTAGTAATATCTTCTTCTTTTCTCACTGGTCATGCTAACAAGATGGGTGAATTTAGCAATGATAAGCCGGATACAAGGTAAAACTTCAGTTGCAGAAATGCTCAGTGAACCTCAATTTGAATAGGCTGACTTCCAAGTAGAAGAAATTTTCCCTTCATCAAATACTTAATTTTCCCAGAAATCCCTGTTCTATTTTCAGTCACTGGTAAAACTCCTATTAATCTCATTGAGGCCATGACTTCATCCATGGAGCAGCAACACAAACTGTTTGAAATAACTGGACCAAACGCCCTTATGTATTCCTAAGAAAGACCATGAAGAATACCAGAACAATTGTATTGCTTCCTGGCTAGGATACAAATTGCATTTAATTGGTAGATAGAGCCAAAAGAACCCAACCTCACACATGATTTAATCAAACCCAGTTACAGTCTAATCAATACAGTCATTGCAATTGTACAAAGTTTGTACCCTATCAAGTGCAAACAGGCATCTGCACGYTGACACATCTCAGACCACATCCTGCTTACCTGTTCATTGTTGTAGATGTCAGATTCTCCAGGAGGGGTTGGCACACAAGCACTGGCAAAAATTCGTTTACTTCCAGACTTGGTACTATAGAGATGAGCCACTTCTGGCACCGAGCCTAATATAGGCACATTTAGCATGTCAGCGACTGCTAAATCATCTTTGTGGGGAACCCCTCCAATAATGTAGGCATCTCTGCTCTGGATAAGAATTTTTATTCTTTTAATTGTCTTGGGACTGTACTTCAGCTGAGTGGCTAGGCACATGTGATGCTTCTGTATAGAGATAACATTATTCTTGTTAAAAGGTGTTCTTTTCTATTCTATGAACCTAATTTATAATGTTGCACACAATAAATACATTATTAATAGCAGGCTGGGTTATGACCTATCCTGTAGCTTAGCAGTTTAAATTGATAAAAGCTGTTGGGGTGAGGCTCCATAATCGTGCACATCTTTAGTGTGTTGGAAATGGGCTCACTGGGAATAGAACTAATTACTACACATCTGTATTTATTTGATCCATGCGGAATTATCCTTCTGTCAGTCGGCAGAGAGGCTGGTGGCCTTTGGATAATAGTGATTCATCTCAGCAACACTTCTGGCATGGTTTAACTCTAAAGCTCCTAAAAATCAATACAAAAATGAAGAAAAACCCCTATAGCAGGGAATGTATTTCACCATACAGTTCAGCAGTATTTTAAGCGATTCTCTGAGAATAAAACACTTTGATTTACAAAAGCTTTCACTGATCACATTAAATTACTGGGGGTATACATTTCCATTACACAGTAGTTCTGATAGCTACTGTAAACGCAACTGCAGAGTACTTAAGGGGAAGGTAGTATTTTTGTTGCTGTTTAAAGTACAAGGGTTTCAACTTTTGGGAAGGAATTTTTAATTTCTTCTAAACAAGATCTATCGCTGAACAAGCTGTTCATGACAGATTCTATAACCTCTAAATTTAAACTAAGAATATTAGTCATTGCAGGTGAAACCTCAAAAATATTTTCTACAACATATGCAAGGCCTGCAGATAACCCAATTATCTTCCCAAAGGTATAAATAGAGGTGCACCGAGGCCGAGACAGGCAGGGATGAACATCACCCAGAAATAGTACAAGAGACATCCACTGCAATAGATTGCCATAAACAAATCATAATCGTAACAAGAAGAAAATCTTTTTCACATTGAGATTTCATCTAATTTAGGCCCTAGTCAGGAAAGTATTCCTTTTCAGGATAGCCTAAATACTGGATTTGCCGGGGATTTCCAGGACTGGAGAACCCAGAATATTTTCCTTCAAAGTCCTGGATGCTCCTTCACAGGGACTGAAGTATAAATCCTGATTCCACTACTTGGATGGGGACGATGGTGGATAAGGAGATAGGGGAGCCCCTGGAAGTGGACAAAAGGAATCCCCTTTTGTCAATTCCTCAGTGCTTTCTCATACCAAACACACAGCTCCAAAAAGTGCCCAAGTCTCTCTGTAAAGGAGTCGGACATACTGCAAGGAGAGTGAGGATGTAAGTCAGAGAAATGAGATACTCCTCAAAGTTCTAGCAGGAAAAAGGGGAGTCACAGAAGTATAAGGGCAAAGAGAACAACAAACAAGTTTCCTGGAGTCTTTTTCCATCTGTCAGTTTTAAAACTGAGACTCTTCACATTCTGATTAATTTGCTTCCTTTCTCTTGCGCACTAGTATAAAAGCAGGGAGATGGCCCGTTCTGTTGGTCTTGTGGCAGTTCTGCCATGTAGAGAACAGGATCAATTTCCAGCCCCRGTCACTTGCTCCCTGGGGTCAAGAGTGGTGATGTAGGGACGAGATTTGCTTTGTGTCTCTCAATAATGGATTTTACAGTTAATTAAGGAGTGCAGGAAACAGGCTGTAAAACCTAGTTCATTCCTGCTTTGCGAGTGGTATAGCTGCCATGATATACAGTAGTGCGAGTGAAAGCAGTAAAAGCAGGAGAACAGAGGAATCCTCAGAATTCCAGCACGATGCTGCACAGAATAATGGGTAGAAGGTTAACCAAAAGGCTAGTTCTTGGTTCTCAAGCCTGTTGATTTTTTTTTTTTTTTTTTTTTTTTTTAAACTTCTCAAGGTCAGAGAAGCTGCTTTTGATATGCTGCTAGCTGAGAATCAGGATAGCGTAACCCTTTGTTAGAAGTGTTTCACATTGCACCTGGATGCACTGAGTCACAAGAGGTCATTCTAATAGCTAGCAACTGCCTAAGGACAACGGTATATGGACACCCTTTTCTCACAGTCTCTCTCCACCTCCCCTCTGCAGACGCCAACAAGCACAGGTCTGCCTGCGTCTGGGTGTCTTTTCCACAGATTTTTCCTCTCATCCAGTTCCATCAATATAGCTAGGAAACTGGCCAAGGCTGATTTATGCTTCTAGAATTGCTCAAAGGAGCCTGCTAAGGTGGCCTTCAAGCCACACTTTCATATATTAGGAATAAATTTAGATACATTAGGTACAACAAAAGCTTTTTATTAAATAACCCAGAAGAAAGATGCTTAAAAAGAACCTATAAAGCTCTAACCCTTACACAGACAAAATGACAGGTAAATCCATGGTCACTGAAGCTAATGGGTGACTAGGATCAGTTATGAGTACAGATTCTTGTCCACACAAAAGATACATTTCTTGGACACATTAGCTAATAGATGGTAAAGAACATATGCTTAATGAAAACAAGGTAGTTTGAGGATTTTGCATATAAACAGGTGCACCACACTGAACAGCCAAGACTATACCTCAACCTGGTATCACGTAAAACCTGTGATTGCCCATTCTTTCTGATGGCACTTGGCGCTAATACACTTCTCCGCATTCCGCTACTGGGTGAGTGGCACGATCCATATCCATGGAAGAACCACGTAGCCCCTGTAACTAAGGTCAGCTCCCTACATCAGAGCATGCAAACATTTCCCAGTAAATCATAGCTGCGTAATAAATTTTCACAACGCTATTTGCTCTTCACAAGAGCAAATTTTCACAAAGCTCTTTGCTCTTCTTTTCTTTCTAGAAAAGAAACTTTGTTTGGAATATTTCAAAAGAAATTGGAAGAGTGAAGGCTATACACAAGAGATGCATGCCTGAAAACAACCTGCTTTTACATTAAAACTACTTCAGCCAAATCACCATGACCAAAATCATCCATGGAAGACATTTTCCATTCCTGGACAGCCTGTCCATGTTTAGCAGCACATCTTTTATCCACAAYATGATGCGTTTTAGATGATATTTTTAGCGTGTTTTATGTAGAAGGCTTCTTAAAGCTTCCAATATTTGGTAGTTAGTACTGGAAAAATAACCCAGTATCCAAGAGAAAAAACAGCTACAATTGTCAAAGTGCAATTTAAAAAGAAAAAATATATCACTGGTATTTATCAAGGATTTACCATCCCAATAATTTTACTTTACAAGGTGAAGGCCCAGCACAGGCAGCTGTGATTCTTGTAGGTTTCCAGTATTCAGATAAAAGGACAATACTAAAAGAAAAGCCAGCTCCTAAACACACAAATATCACCTTGATGCTTTTCTCCAACTTCAGAGAAAACAGAACGCATTCATATCTACAGAATTCATTTTAACTATGGCAAAACTATCAGACAGGTCTGACTCAGGGGTCCCCCTCCCTGTACAGCAAAAGAGCTAAGCGCTTTTCTCACACAGGTCTTTTCAGACTATTTCAGCAGAAACAGATTCATACGTATACGCAAGTGTTTTGCTGAACAGTACGCTACTATAGAACTACATTTGAAAACATTTACGAAATATAAAAAGCTTCTTCACCTTCTGAAGCCATCAGTTTCAATCAGTATATGGTATAACAAATACTCATTCAACAAAATAACTAGAAGAGGGTTATTAATATATATTGAAAACAGGAGCAGGGCTTCAAGCATAGACCCTAGAGATATAAACGTGGCACAAAGTTTCATAAAAATCAAATCTCAGCTAAGACACTGTGAACTTAATATTTACAATATAAAATTATTCTCCACTGTAAAGAATCTTCCCTGCACTGCAGTATTTTCAGAAACAGTGTATGTAGCGTACATTCATTAAGGTCTCTTTTTAGACCATTTTTTAGCACACGAATTTAAAACTGACTTGACAGGTTTGGAACTAATATTTCTGTATTACCTAACCTAGGTAGCTTTACGTTCTGTTCTTTAAGAAGTTCTGCATTGGATTTAATTGCAAGAAACACTACAAACACGTGAATGATTGAATGCTGGGCTACTCAGAGATAAAGTTTGTGTAATAAGAATGGTTTATTGCTATGATTTGCTTAGAGAGATAAATCTATCAAGTTCCCAGTCCCAAGCATATAGTAAGAAGGGACAGTGGTCTACAAATAGCCAATATAGGACTATCTCAACTAAGTCTATAAAGCTAAACCGGGATATTTATTTCCAATGCTCTAACTAGTAGTCTAATCAGTAAAGCCCTTAAACTTGCAATAATATTTCACTGATGTGTACCAGAGCGTTACAGGTTATAAAATTTCCAATTTAATTTTACTGCATCCCTCAAGCTGTAGTAATTAGAAGACAAACTCACAGGGAAGCTGTTTATAGCTTCAGGGGTGAGAATTTTGAACCTGTCCTGCAGGTCACCCGTGTCCTCAGGGTTCCCAGATCTAACAGCTGCCTGCAGACCCAGGAGTTTATTGTAATACTGCAGTAACTCCTCACTCAGATGAAGGGGGCAGATGTAGATGACGTCCACATTGGCATCTGAAACAAAGGGGCACAACGTTCATTATTGGGAGAAAGGTAGACTCCATTCAGAACAGCAATCTGATAATTCCTGATTATTTGCTAACAGCTTCCCTAAAAGAGCACCGGAAATAAAAATGAGATCTGTAATTCCCAAATCTTAGTGGTTTTACTGCTTTTTCTGTGCTTCAGCATTTCTCTGAAGACAGGTCAGCAACCCAAAGAAATAACTAGTTTTCGGAATTCAATCTGCAGAACATATTGGGGGCAGAATTTTGAAAGCGTTGCAGGGGGATTTATACGCGCGACTCACATTAACATCAATGGGAATTGCGCGCTGCTTTAAAAATATATCCCATTAACTTCAGTAAATTATAAAACTGAGCTATTAAGTTTAGAAAGCTGATGAAATTGCAATTTCATATGCTGCCTGGATTTTGCATGGCCTGTTCCTATTCTTGTCCTGTCCACATAAAAGCTCACGGTAGGATACCATTAATAACTATTGCTGAGCATGCGAGTGTGCAGATTAGCTAGTTAAATACCACAGTGTGAAAATCTGTTTTTCTGCATGTAAAACAACTTGGGCTGAAAGACAGTGTATACACAAACACTTAGAGGTGAGAATGTGAAAGTCTTTAATATTTGCTGTTTTGGAAAATTTTAACTACTCTGCTCTTCTAAAGTATTAATGTTAATAGATGAACTAATGAATTAATGGGCTTTGCAACATCAATAGAATACGCTGCCAAAAAGCACTCCTAGATTTTGATCCAGCTCCTGCTGAAATCAGTAGGAAGTCTTTCATTGTCTTTACTGGGCACAGGAACAAGAGCCCTGAAAGTGCCAGGGACAACTGCTATTACATATGAATGAATCAGAAGCAAAGCAAGTATTGGACTAAGGAAACCCTGAGCCTAACGTTATAAAGGAATAAGATATCCCACTCATTCACTTTGTTTTGCCGTACTGCTTACAGGCAAACAACCCACATTAAAAATCTAAGGGCAGAATCTCAACTGAAGCATTTTAGCAGTACAACATCCAACAATCAGCCCTGTATCTGAAGCCCCAACAGAGCCTTTATATAATACAGTTCATCACCATGTAAGTTTTTAAAATAACTAAAAGAACAGTTCATTAGAACTGTTAGTCAATACTCTATTGCTTTTAGGCATTTACTCAGACTTGCAAAACGAGCCTGAAAATTTACCAGCTAGGGTACAAAAAGACTACTCGCCAATGTCAGCTGTAATGCTGAATGGACTACACTGTCAAAAATTGACAAGCTCAAGTGAATTTGTTGAATAAAACGCTGAAACACATTTTACTACTCTTAGCACTGCCCTATAAAGAGATATACAAGTCTGCTTTGGACACAGTAGGGCTCCAGAGACAGATTAACTAATAGCAGACCACAAGCAGCAAGGAAATCCTCTGCTATTCTAAAGAAAAGTAAAGAAAAAGAAAGCCAATATGGTAGATATCAAAGCTCTTCTGCCAGGCACAGGTAAAGCATCTGATCTAGCTAATAATTTAGTTAAATATTAAACTAGTTTGTATCTTACTCATGGTCTCTTTTCCATTTTACAGTAGAACCAATTTTCACGTTCACAAGATTTTAAAGTGATAAAGCATGCCTGTATAATGTGTTGACTTTGTCCCTTTAAGTTTCTAACTATCATTTTAGAGACAAAAAAAATCTATGTTAAAAAAATGAGAAGAAAAAAAAAAAMCACCCCAAAAAACAAACCTGTAGTGTGGAAAAACAATATTAGTGCCTAGATAATATATAAAGGCAATTACATTATTATTTTAGGCAACTGTAAATTTCTGGATCTAATATATTTTTGTTAGAAACTTACTAAATGGCATTTATAAAACAATAATGATACTGAAATATACATGAATCATGTAAAGTATGTCATTCCAGGGAGCCAATGAAGTTGGTCATTGACAAGTAATATTCTTCACTGCTTTGCTTAAGAGAGGACTGTCATTCTAAGAAAAACTTTTTAATGTATGCCTTTTGCCTTGTTTGCCAATTAGGGAAAAAAAAAAAAAAAAAGGTTTAAATAAGGGCTTGCTCTTTTCCAGCACATCTTTCTCTCCATATGAGCCTGAATGAACACTAGCAGAATTAGCTACCTAATTTTGTAGAACACTAAACACTTTTGATCGTTTGTGGTGCTCAGCATGCCACAGGATGAGGCTGCTTTACCTTATCATGGAGTGGGAAAGAATCAGCATGTTCTTCTTACGAATAAGATGGACAAGAGCAAGTGCCATAGCAGATAAATTACTTCTGAGCTTATATGTTCTCTGTATTTAACATTAATACAAAAAGAAAGTCCTCATCGGTCATTCTCTGTTACTCACAACTATGGGCAAATAACGATCAAAAAATAGGCAGCCAACAGCTCATAACATACCCAGTATGTCACACAGCCTTCCCATCTGCATATTCTGCTGGAGAGCAAGATCAGGAATATGCTCACGGATGCATTGGGAATATCCTGGAAAACAAGCAAAGCCCCTCGCAAATTGTATTCAGAAAACCCCTGGTACGTATTTGAAAGAAATCAGATTTTGGATTAAAAAAAGCTGTAATAAAAGTATTTCAAATCCCAAACATGGTATAGCACTAATTGCATCATCTTTATGAATTTACTTTTATTAGTGAACTGATGTAACATCATGTTTTTATGTCATGAGTTTTTAAATACAGACCTAAATGTTACAGACCTATAGAGCTTTATAATTTAAACATGTACACGGAGTATTTTGTTTGAGTCTTCTATGTTGCTGGATTTTTTTCAAACACTGAAAAAGATGACACCATCGTTAAGCAAGAATCCTGGTACATTTTGTCCTTCACACAGATAAAAGGCAACAAAATCACTTCATTAAGGAGATGTCTCAGTGATACCTGATCACTTTGTTGCAGAGGATGAATGAGTGGCAGCCTGTCTGAGCTTGGATTATCTATTTGGAGGTCAGACTTCCAACTGATTGCATACTTGCATTCAAAAAGACTGCAGTAAATGACATGACCGCTGTAACTATAATCTCTAAGCCTGTAATTTTTAAATTCAGTTAATTCTAAATTAATCAGTGTGTATATACAAACACACACAACCACACAATGTGAGTTGCTAGTTGCAATAGCTGTGACTAAATCAATAAGGAAGTTCAGCCTAATATTCAGTGTTTGGCATAAAATCCTGTCTGATCCAGTAACAAGATCCTTACAACATTTCCATATATCTGCACATGACCAATCATCTGAAACTTATGAAAAACTTAGTTTGACTCAAATCTGCTCAGTATTTCAGTGCTTTCATTTTGGAAGATAGTAATAGTGGAACTTCCAGGCAAATTACAAGGACAATTATTATAAGTAATCAGCATTCTAAGGTGCTGTGGCAATGACACTTTGCACACAGGACAGCWAACATAATAAAATACAGAGAAATGGAAATCACTCGTTTCATTTTTAGTAATTTCTTGTAAAACTTACATATTGTAGTTAGCACAATGGTACCAGGCACCTGCAGAACTACATCAATGTAAAAGGTATCGATTTTTTTGCCACTCTAATGTTAAGCTACAGTAATTTGAAAAAGCTTGCTCTGATTACTTAAATTTTAGTCTCAAGGCTTCACTTTGTTCTCTCAGGTGGGGACCAATTTTAAGCTACTAACAATGCTGCCTAACCATTTCAAAACATTTAAGTTTCAAATGTAGAAAGTAGCTCATTTCCCTACACTAAACTGTCCTCTTGAAAACAAATGTGTTTTCAAGAACTAAATCGGGGCAGAAAAATAACATGCAAATATCACTTGGAAAATCAGTAATTATTTGAAAGGAATAACAGTTAAAGTAGCAATCGAAAAAAAGTTAAAACTTGCATGTTACGATGGTTCTGCAGATACACTATAGCATTATACCAACTACCATGTGTACTTTTCTTAGATATGTTGATAAAGCATATTAATTCACAATATATTAGCTTCCATTGACATGACCCCATTAGATTTAATGAGAGGAATATTCACTCCTTGTGGATCATTCACCTTCCAATGGACATCATGAACCACATTAATCCTCACACCTGATACATTTTGAATGCTCTGTACTTACATGGCTGGTCATCTGACAACGCTTATTAAAGGCAGAGGCTTAATATTCCTTTCCTTGCAGTTTAAACAAAATTCAACCCAAATGAATTACATATAGTGTGATCATAGTCTACATGTTCCAGTACAACTATAACCTGTGCCATCATTTCTGTTTTGTTATGTACAGCTGGCTTATGCATCACTAACATTTTGCGCTACAGCATTTGGTCTCAAATGCATGAAACATTTCAGATAGATTTGCGTTTGCCAGAAGCCAAAGCTCCTGTTTTGATTCAAAGAACCACTATTTTAGTTGATCTATACCTGCAATCTGGGTAAGTTAAACTCCAAATGGTGTCTGTAAATAGTGATGTTGACAAAAGCCAGCGGTGGCAGAGCACTTGAGGATGCGGTTGTTCATTTGCACAAGGCATCAGTGCATCATGGCACACCACTGGTGGAGCTGGTCTGCAGGAGGGTCGACCTTGTAAAGCGAGAACTAAGAATTTTAACTTCTCAGTTCAGTGGCACCGAAAGGACACTGAGGGCCTTCCTCCTTCACATGAGTTTTACGGTAGTGTATGTGCAATGACTTCAGTGGAATGCTCCCAATTCACACAGGGGTAAGTGCAGGGAGAGTTATAGAAGTAATAAAATAAGGGGTGTATGAATTAACGGTAAAGGGCCTGCTTTCACCTCGCTTTTCAACCTCAGCCATGACCTAATGCCCTTTAACTGCCATTTTCTTAATAAATTTTGCTCATCTCAAAGTGTCTTCTCTCAACAAGGAATCCACAACACTTTTCAAACTCGCCTTTGGAAAAAGCAGCAGCAGTACAGAGCGGGAGGTGGATGACAGTTTAAGTAACTGTGGGGCGATGTCTGAAGGGGAAGGAGAAAAATGAGCTATCGAGGATTCAGCCACCTTGTGCTTCCCAGTGCTTGGGACAGGTCTAATAAATAATACCTAACTTTTCTCACCATACTTGGCATACCTACTGTTCAGCTGAAACTGCTTTTAAAAAGGATTCATGTATCACACAAGAGGAAGCTTTGATAAATATACAGTAAGTTATATAAGGTGACAAATTTTATTTATTGTAAATGTAATTATTTGGGTAGAAAGAGTGATCAATCATTTAAAAAATAGTTGAATGAAAAGAGAAACAGTATTTGAATCCCAAATATTGCAGAAGTGTATTCATCCATTAGAGTGTGGGAGTAAATCTGATTAGAAAGTTCAAATTCATTTTTCCTTACACTAGCTGACAAAAATGCTAAACAGTCTTTAAACAATGGAATCTACTTTCTTTTTTTAGCTATACTAGAAATACAAAGTTTTTGTTTTGGTGAAATAAATGGAAACATTTGTTCCTCACAGCAGTGTAATTTAAGCTCTTCACTATCCCTTTTCTTGGATTATTTCCAGAAACTTGACATGAGCCTGAAAGTGTTGTGAAAATGAAAACTGCTGAGAAATTCACAGTTATGACTACCTCCATTTATTGGAATGCCACTTGCACGGGAAGCAAAAATCAGACTCTGACTTGCCCTAAATGCTGAAGTCAAGGAAATGCGAGTAGAGACTTTCAGGCTCTACTTTTGATTTACAAAACTGAAGAAAGAAACCACTAACAGCGTATCGTCAAACTTCTGTCTCTTCGTGTTTATCTGCTCTGTCCCAGTTCTTGTAATTTAGACACATTTTTATGATTACCCACACTCAGGCCTTAAAAAAAAAAAATCCTGCTGAAATCAGCTGTCATTCTGCATATTTAGTCCTCTCAGACTGAAACAAATGTTACTTGTTTAAATTGTCTAGCTTCCTAGAAGTCTACTCAAACAGACTTCTTAATTGTAACATTCCATAAGAATAAAGAAAAGAAGGCAAAATATTTCAGGCTATTTAGCTGTTCTTTTTCAAAAGAAATATTACAAGACATGGCAGATCAAAAGCATAATTGGAAAATACCTGAGAACAAACTACACAATGGAACTAGCTGGAAGTGTTCCAGTAACAGGCCCAAAATTTTACAAATGTTTTTTAAAAT
>JAYKAV010002919.1:222604-242268 GCA_035582835.1 Phoebastria nigripes
CTTTGGTGCCCAATAACTCCACACAACACACCACCTCTCCTGATCTGAGTGACCACCATAGCAGATGGAGCCCAAAGTCATGGACTAAATGAACTCAATGGACATTTTAGAGGGATGGTCCATAGASTAAGGGAATGTTATCTGTGTATTATATCAAAGGATGGGAAGCGGGATGGTGGTTAATGAGGTTGTATTGGATAGTGTGGGACCTTATTTCAATATTTACTATTTACTAGCTTTGGTTCAAACCCTCCTGTACCAATCTAGTGATTTACAGTCACTTCCTAAACCATCTCTGGTAAAGACAGTATTAAAAACATGAATAAGAAACTCATTTTCCTCACTGTCTAAATACCTGTGTCTGAGAGGGAATCTGCAGCTCAGATTCCAACTGTTGAGCTGGATACGTCCACACCGGCTTTGATTTCCTTGGTGAAACCATGGAGCTGCTGGATGGAAGTGGTGCAATGTTACCTTTACTAGAGGAATATTTGCCATAAATTGCTTCCTTTGAGTTTGGGAAGGTGATGGTGTCTGTATTCTCAGGGTCCACCCTACTACTAATCTCTCCTGTACCAAAGAAAAAAAATTGATCACAGGTTTCATTGTTAAAAGAAGTGCAACAACGGCATCAAATTGATATTCTACCACCTACCATTAGGTACTGGCATGCTCCAGTTTGCTCTCACGTCCAAGCAGGTTGCAATTTTCAGGAGTTATCACCAAAAAACATTGAGGAATGCCACTGGATGGCCATAAGCCAAACCATGCTATAACAGGTTGCTATTGTGAAGACTGAGATTAGGCTATAGGAAAATGTATCACAGTTTTAATCTATAGTGTTCTAAAGTTTGTAATATGCCAGCCAACAGTACACCCAGGATAACAATGTCAAAATATTAGCACTTATACTCCAGGTTATTCCATATATAATTTTAGCTTTCAACCACCCCTTTTCATTAGGAGAACTTGTCAAATGTATGGGATTGCTACTGAGCCCACTGCTCATTTTGCTTATGCTCCTTTCCGTACTGGTGACATATGCCATAAGCAGCTGTAGCAACAACAGTTTTGAGTACACTTTGTGATAGATCAGAATCCCATTGCCCACAGTATATTCACTTATGGGGAATCATTCATTTACTCACACAGATTAATAAAACAGATGCTTGATCAGCTGTTGTAAGTCATGACTTACAGTAACACTGGCTTTACACTAACATCAATGGTCAGATCTTCAGATTCGGGTGCTTAGAATTTGAAACACGCAGGTAGGAACCTACCAGGATTTCAGAAATTAACAAGGACCAAATCCTCACAGGGATTAAGAAATCTGATTCCCATTCAGTTGCAAGACAGAGGATGCTCACGTACATCTTTATGCACTTCGTATTCTTAAGAATTTGAGTGAGTGCTCATTAGACAGCTGTTTCCTTGTGAGATAAAACAAGGGACTGAAAGTGAAGTGGAGATACAATTGATGGCTGTTATCAATCCTTTGCACTCACCTACTGCTGACTTCTTGTGCTGCCTGTGAAATTCACGGAAAGGCGCTGCTTTGGATAAAACGGGACGTGTCTGGAGAGTTATCTTTGTTGCTGGAGGGATAAGCCTTTGTTCAGTTAGGCTCAGAATACCTACAAGATGACAACATTACTGAACAATTCATATATGTTCCAACTATGAAAGAAAAAGAATTAGTAACAATAAGGAAAGAATTAAACAAAGGCAGGCTCAGGTTCTTCCAATTCCAAATCAAAACTAGAAAAGCAGCAGTTTTCTTTTATTGAAAGATAAGAATCAATAGAAGACTCTTATCTTTCAATATTCAATATTTTACCTTCAAGGAAGGTGAACTTTGCTGTAAAAATTGACAAATACATGAAACATACTGTAATGGTGCTGATTCTGAGAAGGAATTATGTGCTTGTACAATGGCAATTTAATACACAGAATGGATGAGAATTAACTCTTGTAAACGACAATGTAATCACGTAATTGTGAATATGGACTGATTGCTAAAGTAGTCCAAGTGCAGGTCTAGTTAAGATCAAATGATTAAAAACTAGACATTAATCATGACCGTTTATTTTGACCATGTTATTTAGTCATACAAGAATCCTCCATCACACACAATTCTTCTTTCCAGTAGCAACTGAACTCTGAATTACAAGATAACTGACTCAGGGAGGATGATGCTCAACATAACATAGTTAGCTACCACATGGAGTAAGTAGTCCGAAGTTGATCTCTACCCTTTGCAACATTTGAGATCACAATTCTTACAAGTTTTGAGGTGCCAGAAAATTTGATTACCAGATACCTGCTGTAAACAGCAAACAACACTGCTTATGTAGCTATACATCGGATGGCAACAGTACCCAGATGGGCTTCTGTGACTCACCTTTCGTTATATGTTCTTCTAACAGGGGTAAGGGAGAATCCATGTGGTGAGAGGCAGGCAAATCCCAAAGGTTGCTAACTATATGACCTTTCACTATCTTCTGACTACACATCTAGGAAGAGACAGAATCTTCTTTTAACAAAGAAATCCTGGATTTGCAAAGACACACTTTTCTACTCCCGCAATAATAAATATAACTTCTGCTATGTATAGTTTCATTAAGATTTAATAACGTAACAGTACAAGCACTGCTTTTACTACTTACGAACATGCTACAGTATTGTCTACTGTCATTACTTTAGTAATTTAAAATAAAGTTAATTAAACACAGTTGATGTCTTGTGACTTCTGCTATGCAAAAATCAGTGTACTAGTTAATAAAGGAATCACAAGAAGTTTGCTCAATTTTAATGAGTATAGTGTAAACATAGTATTTTTTGACAGAACAGCCTTTGAATATATAAAATGCATACACAGGCAAGGTACCAGAAAGAAAAGGAAATACTTTCAAATACGTCAATAAATTTTTGCTGGGAAGAATACCAATGGAATTAAAATATGTGAAACTACTCACAAATCAGGGAACAGTAAGTATCACAGACTTCTGAAGTTTCAGGGTTCCTCAAGGACAGCAGGGAATGACACAGCCTGATAATGTGATGTGGAAACATGTGCCACACTGGCTGTGCTAATGTGGGGATTAAAGCTCCCTTACTTCCCCAATTAACCTGTGCTTGCCTGAAAAAACAGAACCTGCTGGTTTTAAGTGCCAGGAATTCAAGCAGTGACACACATCACTTTGGGATAGCGATATCATGTGTCTTACTGTTACACTTATTATCACACTTATTATCACACATATAGAACATTGCACAGGGAAAAGAATATATTGCCACCTTATACTTCAGTATTATAAATACAAAAACTCTGTGTTATCATCTAACGTTTTCTTCCTCTCTCCAATATGCAATAATATCCAATAAGTATCTTCAGTTTCTTTCTGACTAGGAATACACATACTATTCTATTTGCAATGTGGGTTGTACTCAAGTCCTAAAGAAACAGAAAGCTAAATATTCAGTGGGTTTAAAGCATTACAGCACATGCAACTTCAAGGCAATTAACATCATTGAGATCTCTCACTTGATGATAGTGAACTACCACCAGCAGAAGATTATATTGTTTTCTCTCGCCTGGCTGATGCTAGAAAAATGAGACAATGATAAACCTAGAGAGACATGAAAGATTCAACTTAAATGAACTCAAATGTTTTATGAAGCAAAAGGAAAATTTAACACTAGTCTATCAAACCTTACTCTGTCAACAGATTTTCAGAAATCTAGATAAAGGTTTCTTAGTTTTAGCAACTAAACTACCTAGGGATYGGGTGTGCTCTAATATATGCTGCTCAGAACTTCCTCTGCAAGTGCAACTTTACAGGTTCTCCAGTAACTTTCATGCTGGGTCTAGGCAACACAAGGAGGAAGCGACTAAATTTGAATGAATAAGGTAAATAAGTGCCAGCACACAGGTGTGAATATATTATTAATCTCAAGAGGAAGAAAGGTAGTTGGAGGGGCATACTGGGTCTTTGAGCAAACAGGAAAGCTAGCAGGCAGACTGGACAAGGAAAAAGACCTGGGAACAGCAGGGTTAGGAAAGAACATTGGGACAGGCTGGACAAAGAGCCTGGCAGATAGGTTGGGAGCCTGGCAGAGAATCAGGCAGGTAAGACTAGGATACGTTCTGGAAGCAGTCTCAGAAGACAATCGCAAGGAACAGAGAGACTGGGGCAAGATAAAAATGGGAAAAGGGGAAAGTGGGGCAGAATGGCAAAAGGAACTAAACAGCTTTGTATGCAACAGGGCACATCTCCCTCACAATTTGGAGTGGACCTCAAGATCCCACAGTCTCATCTTTAGTCAGCAAATAGCTGTGAAGCCCAATAAAAAAAGTGTCCCATGCTTTTGTGGGTGACAATCTGTTAGCAGTTACTCCATTAGTCTAACAGTTAGAAATTCTTACATTGCATAGAAATGTTTGAACCTTACTGATGAGCTATATGGAAGACAACTTAATGCCATGTGCTGGAAATTTTTTTTTTATTTGCTTTTAAAAAATTATTTCATTATGAATGATAAACTACCTTAAAATAATATTAAATACATAAAATCAGAAAGCTAGGAAATATTGATAGATCTGCAAAATGGGAATAACAGCATTTACCTCTTTTATAGAGCACATCAGGACTTCCTGGTTTAAAATGCTAGGTTTTAATGACTGATTATCATGCTTGTGTACAGCTTTTAGTACAATAGGATCCAGGCCATGACTGGGATCTTTGAGCACTGTTGTGTCATAATTAGTGAATAACATCAACCATCAACTTTACAGAAAGGGATAGGCAATTCTAAAGAACTGCTTATAAACCTAATAGGAAAATGAGACAGATCAAAATAAACCATTATAATTTTTCCTCCCAATTTGTATAATAACACTGTCCACAAGAGACATTAGGGAGATAGAATATATATACGCTTTATCATAATAGAGAATCTTTCAGAGAAATCTTTCAGGCACGCATTTAAGTTGTGGCCATTATGAAGCATTATGCTTTAAGGGATCTAGATGTACGAATCTTCACGTCCTTGTGTTCCAAGAAAATAGCAATAAGCATATAACAAAGATTAACTTTATACCAGCTGGCATATAAGTGGCTTGATACCGAGAAAAGGGAATAATAAACCACACTTTTCTACTCACTCTCAGCCCCAGCAGTTTGTTGAGGACACAACAAAAATATATAAAAGGAAAGAAATTTAATTAAACAGTGACTCCTTTTTCAGGCTATTGCTATTGTATCAGTAAAGCAGCACTGATTTTACTATTGGTCAGCTTTATCCTAGTTTAAATCCCAGGAGTTTTATTATGATAAACAACACTATGAAACATATGTATTTCATTTGTGTTCATAGAGATGTAATAAGCTACAAAGAAAAGCAATTCAGGTGGAGTGTACAAGTTCAAAAGCAGCCTAGAGGTTTGGTTGTGTGGTGTGGGGTTTTTTTGTTGTTGTTGTTTTTTTGTTTTTTTTTTTTTTTAAACTGGAGATAGATATTTAATTCTTCTTTGCTGTATCCTTAAATTTCTATAAAGTCCATGGCAGATGTCACGTTAAAATAAGGACAGATGCAACTGTAATGTAATTYAGGCTCTCATTTACACTGCACAGTGCCACTATGATTCACTTCATTACATAGTACAGGCAACATAGTGGAACTATGGAGCTGACCCAGAACAGTTACCTACGAAAATTCCACCCAGTCTGTACACCCTTCTTCTATGTTCTTTCAGCACCCTATTAGCTGCCCTCTTGAAGACTTCAGTGAGATATCAAAGCAAAATTTGACAAAATGCTTTCATCCTTCAGTTATTTTCACTAAAATTAAGCCAACTCAATTACAACAATAAGACCTTAAAAATAATAAAAAATAATATTAAGTACTGCAAGAAAAAGGTTTACTTTTAGCATGGTTGTACAGTTTTATTACCATTATTCAGTGATTTAACTTAAAAAGATATTTAAAAGATTGCATCTTTTTAAAAGGTTTTCAATAGACTTCCATCTGCTTATGTCAATTTAAAACCTTTACTCACACYTACAGCTTTTATGGCATAAACACAAAACCTAGTGAATTTAATAYCACATATTCCAGAACTGGCAGCTCCTAACTAGCATTTTAATGGTTGTAGTGTAGACAGACCCAAACCAGCATGGAAGCAAAGGATCACACCCTATACAATGCTAACCTGTAGGAACCTCACCTGCTTCCTCTCTGGCAGAACCCAAGCAACCGTTACAAGGTGATTGGAACCTCAAACATTTTTCTGTGTGAATAATGTCTTCTAGTGAAGTTTGTTATGAAGATTATGATTCAGCAAGTATACTTTACTAAAGTCAGCACACAGCCTGCTTCATCATGGGTACTTTTAAAGTACAGTTTTATAGGGCTGGAAGGGAGCACTTAATTTGCAGTGCAGACTAAGGCTTACTTGCCTGATAATATGCTTGGAGTGCACTGAAAAACTATTTTTTCATTTCAAGCGCTTCTGAGAGTAATTAACCTGGGACATGAGAAAAACAATTCTATTACCCTTTCTAAAGCATTTTTCTCCTGTGGATAAACCTCTCCCACTTGATTTTTTTTCTTTTTGCTTCATTTTAAACAGGGCACTTGTTGTAACACCACAGGGATTTTCTGATTAGTTCTCYATTTGTTTTCTTTTGACCTAGACAGCAAAATTTAACTAGAACAACTTCTTTTTAAAAATATATTTATAAATATGTTTTTTTCCCCCAGTAAAAGAATAGAGACTAGTATTAAATACAGAGAAAAGATGAGTACTATCATGTACCAAAACTACAGTTTATCARCCAGGAAGATTAGATAGATGAAATTTGGTAAGTAAATATCAGAAAGCCACAGAGCTTCATAGTAATGGTAGAAAATGTATATAACAGAGTAATCTATCATTTCATGATTATCTTCTCCAAATTGCCATCTACCTTCATATTTTTTATTAAGAAGTCCCTATCGAGATTTGATGTACACAGTTCATAATCCCTATAAAGGGAAGAAGGAATCATAGCAAAATAAAATCAATGGAACTAAGGTCAGTTTTGAATATGCTCAGGAAACTGGCAGGTTAGAGCTTGTAGAAGGCAAGTCTAAAGGAAACTGGAACTCTGCTGAACAGTCTGTTCCACAGATAACATGTACTACAGAAACAAGGTCAAACGATTCCAGAGATGAAGCAGGATAGGAAGGATAGCAAGTTGATAAATCATACGTTCTTCATTTATCTCAAAAGAAGACAAAAGCATACAGAAAAAAGAAATTGGGCATACCGATGACTGCTTCTTGTTTGCTTAAACAGGTAAGACAAAATGCGATGCAAGTAGGAAGAAACTTCTGGGTAATAAAAAATGACATCATTAAGTACCTTCATAATTATCATTAAAAAAGCAGCTAGTTATGAGTAGAATCAACTCACTTAATTGTAGTGCAAAAGGGATGAGGTCTCAGACTATCTTAAGGGCAAAACAGATCAGACAGCACTCAGAGGTTTTCAAATTGGCTGGTCCTGATAAAATACACTCTAGGACACTTAAAGAACAGTATAAAGCAATCTCAGAACTGCTGGTAGGACTCTTGTAGAATGGAAAATATACTAGAATACTGGAAAAAGAGCATGGTGCCTATCTTTAGAAAGGGGCAAAGGATGTGTTGAGAAATTCTAGCCCTATTGGTTTAACTACAATTCTTGGAAAAATTCTTAAACAAATAACCAAACAAGCTAATTATAAACATCTGGAAAGTAACAAATAAATGAGCAACTTGAACCTGTCAAGATCAAATTTGTCAGACCAATCTAATTTTTTTCTACAACAGGTTAGCAAGTGGTGTGTGAATAGGGGAGAAAAAGTAAGTACTACTACTTCACTTTAGCACAGCTTTTGAAGTTACCTGATCATGGTATCATATAAGCAAGCTAAGAAAGTGCAGTTTAGACAAACTTACTTTAAGGGAGAAGCAAAGCTGCTTTGATAACTAATTCAGAAAGAATTTCTATGTCAATATGGAAGGATACTGAGAGCCTTCAATGGGTCTGTCCCGTAAGTGGTTATGAATCAGCAAAGCCTGCTGTTCACACAGGAGGAGGAGGTAAGTTTTGAGCAGTGGGAGAAAAATCAGTTCAGATTGTAAAAATCTCAAATGGAGTAAAGGCAGAGGTGGCTAAGTGATTTTCACTCTTTGCTCTCAATCACAGAATCATAGAAATAAAAGAAATGTTGGTTAGAAGGGCTCTCTGTAGGACATCAAGTCCAATCTTGAGTCTACTACCCACAATAGATCAGGTCAGCTCTGGTTTTGTCTAGATGAGAACTACTATAGGATTTCATTGCATTTTATAGTTTCACAGCCTTACGGTCTAAACGGATGTATTTTTTCTTTGTTGATTTACACCCCGAGCAGCAAAGCAAGGAAGCAATATCAAAGAATAGTTTCACTCACACTTCCACCATCTATCAGTTTTTATTGGGAAAAAGAATCTCATTCTGACAATCAAGCCAAATAATCTTAGTAATAAATAGTAAATAAAGTATTTAACTCTGGTTTCAAATAACCTAGTTTTGGTCCTCCGAGTCTAAGAACCAGCACGTGGATTTCAATGCAGAAATACTGAATGCTAAGTAAAGGACAAATTCTTACCAGTGTCAGTGGAACTATTCTGAAGTCAGAGGAGTCAAATTTGTAACAGTCTCTATAAGAGATTTAAAATACGAACAATTTTTATGACTGCTTGTCTTTTTATTCAAGAAGATTTCCGAGTAGGAAAATTGTATAGAAAATTAAAATTTGTCCTTCTCATTCCAATTTAGACAGTCCAGCATTTTATCTACCTAATGATTAATACAGTTTCCCTTAGATGTAATACTAAGATATTCATACATATTATTTCCCTCAGGTTTTGTTTATCTACAGAAAATAAAGTCCAATTTAAATGGAAAGCCCAACATAAAACCTTCAATATGGAGCAACTAGGCATCTTCAACAACAGGTCTCATATGTTATTCTTACCTACTTTAAGCTCTTAAAAGTAACCAGAGATGGCTCTGAACTGTCTATTTTCCATGTACTTGGAAAAATCAAGCTTTGCTCCTTTGATGGTCTGCTGCTAGCTCTCCCAGAAACTTACCTCTATCAAAATTCTGCCATAACAGGTGCAAGAGAGAATAGATGGAGAACTTTGGTGAATCCCACATCTGCTTTTTGAAAAAGGCAACAGAAGCAGCACAGAAGGAAGTAAGAAAGATAATTGCTGGCTTGAACTACAATACATTTTACTTGTGGGCAAAGGGCCAGCTTGCACGAGGCAGACTATGCAGGACCAACTTATTGGAATTCAGGGGTGGGCCTCCATTCTTGTCCGGAGACAGCTGTAAACCAGCAGCCCATAGCATCACAATCAGGCACTGAGTTTTGTCAAGGAATGCTGATATGTACAGAAACAGCTTCAGCAGCTTCGGCTGCACCCCTACCTAGCAAAATGACAGTCAATCTCCAATTCCAGATGACAAAAACTGGATAAAAACTTAAAACAAATGGTGACCTTTCAAAAGATTAATTTGTTTACCAACAAAATGTTCTACGTTTGTCATCTGAGATGGGGGTGACCTTCACATTCCCATTTCTAGGTTGAAAGGATGCTGACTATAGTCATCTGTTAAGTTAACTCTGTCTCACCAATTATTTCCTTTTTATTTTTAGTGACATGAAGATTTTATTAATTCACTGTGCTGGTTATTATGATTACATACCATAATACAAATGCAACAAGCTTATTTTGAATTACTGTAGTGTAACATCAATTTGTTTAAGTCTCATTCTGCTACCACTGCCAAATTATGCTTTGACTGTAATTATAGCCATATGCATAAGTTTAAAACACAATCAGGTTTTGAGGACCAAAAGACCTGTTTTTCTTCTACAACTTCTTCTAGTCACTTGAAATGAAAAGAATTGCCCTGCTTTGCCTTACTTTAAAATTTTGGAAATGAATAGACTTTCAGTGATAAGCATTAGTGATTAGCATGATGCAAATACTGAAAAAAGAATGAATAACTGAGGATATGATTAGAATGGTAGTGCTCAAATAAGTTAGCTTAAAAAAACCCCCACCACAACACAGAATCACTGCCATCACCATTAGAGCCACACTATATAAGATGCAACTCATAAAGGCTAGAAATCATCACCATATTAAATTCTACCTCATGAATAAATTAAAAGGTTCCAAGTTTACAGTATAATATACATTTATAAGAAAACAAGGACCAAAGAGTGCCAGTATAATTCCATAAAAGAACAGCAGTCCTATGAAAATGAAACTTATAGTTGTGAATCTTTTCTACATTGCAGCAGTTCATCAGAATTATTTTTGCTGCAATTCAGATTACTATTTGTTTTGCTAGATGCTCCGTGGGAAGTATACATATTTAATAATTATCTACTCATCATTTTTCATTTGTTATCCAGATATAGGCTACAAAATAAAGTGATGCCCAGTCTGCCCATGGTGTTTCAAAGAGAATTACAGTCCTCATTTTAAGATAACTACAGAACTTTACAGAGGATGAAGCGTTAGTGCTTATCAGACCCCAAAAAGTACAAAAGGGCAACAGTTAATTGTTCTTAGTTTCTGTCATAAAATCTGGCGTCAGCAATTTTATAATACCAAAAGAGCAAGAAAAGACGACATTTTTCATGAAACAATGAGATCCTTACTAATAATTTTTCAAACTACTCAAATGGCAGGATAATAAAAAGTCTGTGTAGATTTGTGCTTGACCTATCTAGTCACCTCAAAACCAGTGTGTTTTTAATCTCATCACATTTTTAAATGCTCAAATCTCCTTGAAAACTCAGATGCTGACAACTCTTGGAAAAAACCTGAATGCAGTTAACCAAGCAATTAGTTTTTAATTTACTTCAATGAGAGTCCTTCTGCCACTGATTTTTTTGGGAGATAAGCTTTGAACTTATGTACATATGTAGGGCATGTACATGGGTATACGCGTGTGTGTGCCCGCATGTGTGCGTACAAATATTGCCCTCTAATGGCTGATTAGTAAAAACAGGGTAGGTAGCTTCTAACAATTCTTGAGGCTACTTTAATTGACATTTTTTTCAAAACTAAAGACCATATAATTTTAGACCTGCAACTACACATCGATTTATTTTATTTACTATTGGTGATCTACAACTATCATTCCTCTAAGTGCTAGTATAGATCACATTTAACAAAAATGTCTTAATTCACAATCTCAGTAGTGGATTTTGCAAATCTAATTGCAAAATTTTACCCCCAGTGAAGCTAGAACATTTCAAAACACAGATTGTGTCAYGGGATTCAACAACTTCTAAAAAGCATTTACTTCAGTAAATGCTGTAGAATAAGTTAGAGATAGGAAATACCTACTTGTTTTTTCAGCCCAGCTCCCTGTCATAAACAGTTCCTTAGCAACTGTAAACGTGTATCAGAGAGCTTGACTAATTTTCACTAAATGTTTGTAATTTAAGTTTTCTCTGATCAGTGTATGTTTCAGTGAGAGTGGTAAAACACATGGCTCTCTGCAGTAGTATAATATTCCTCTCTGTGAGTGTTTTAGAGTGGTTCTAAAAAGCTATTAGCCATGATGCTTTTTTCTAATTAACTCTATATCACAGGGTTAGACAAATCACCTCTTAGTCTGGGCAACAGCTTTCAAAAATCATTTTTTATAAGTGGCAGCTTACAACTGTGCCATTCACAGATTCTGTTTATGTTGTTTAAAACCAAATACCCTAGAACATCTCTTACAGCACTGGGCTTGCTGCATAATGCTTCTATTACATAAATTAAATTGTAGAAGAGCATCCTTGTGTGAGACCATTGGGCATATTCTTTCATGTGGACCACAGTGCTGTGCTAAATTTGTGAACGTAATTGATCTTTGGAGGGATGCCTGTGCCTATTAAATTTTTTTAAAAGCATACTTTGCAGAAAGTGTCATCTTCATGTTCATTTGTTTAAGAGGAGCAGCAGTTGCAGAACACAAATTTGGAAGAATCAAAACTTAATCTTACTCAACTTGAACATTCTCAGACCAGAAGGAATTGAGAAGGGTGATTTGATGGATGCTAGTCAGGGTACTCTTAGGAGAGTGTTGTGGACGTGCTCAGTCTCAGCTTTGGTAGATAATTGTTTTGTACTGAGGGAAACAGCTTCACTAGAGATAAAAGAAAGGCTGTGCTTCAGAATACCTTGTAGCTTGACAGTGAGGACACTTAGGATCTACAAGACATGGAAATCTCTCCATACGGAAAGGAAGGATCCRAATCTGTCCCTCACATTCCAAAGTGAGCGCTCCCAGCATGGAGCTAAGTAGAACTTGACATTCCCTCCCAAACCATGCCAGAAAAATAAGATGTAAACAACACCTAAATTCATGTAGTCACTCTAGGATTCTGATTCTCTTTCAGTATAACCCCTATTTTTTTGATTCGGTGACATCGATTTCTGGTCAGTGTCAGCAATCATGTGGCAGGATTGCTTTTTTAAAAAAAGTCAATTAAAAAGAGCATCAAAACTAAATACAAGCATTTTTCACTCATTCCTAACAATCCTGTTACCATTTGAGAACAGAATGTATTCTTGTCTTTTTAAGAAATGGCCACAGAATTAACAACTGAAAGCCCATTCTTGTCAGCAAAACCCCTTTTACTTCTTCCTTGATCTTTGGGTCACATCCTAAACTCCACAAGCTCCAGTTTGCTTATCTTCACTCCCCGATTTTACTGAGATTACTTACCATGCACATTCCCGTGTATACTCAATTTTGCTGGATTGGGGTCTTGCTACCTAAACCTGTTATGCTACAGGTTTGTTTTCCCCAGTATTGTCACTCAACATTTTTTGATCATTACATATCAATGTCAAAAAGTAGGAAATTATGAGGTACTTAATTTTTTTTTTATTTAGATCTGATATGTACTAACTTTAATAGTGAAAAGTAATGCATATAATAAGCCCATAAGATAATATAAGTTACTTACAGGAGCAGATTTTTTCTTAGTTATAAGTGGCAGCCTGGTCTCATAGTTCTGTTGTTTTAAAACAGCTTTACTATTGATGTTCTCTGGGTCAAGCATAATTTTCATATCCATTTCCAGCTGCTGCTGAAATATATAATATGCATAGTCTTAAAGTACCTGCACTAGGACAGAAGTGTTTATAAGCAGGAATTGGCTACATGTTCATAAATTTGCAAAATGATGATAAAAATTCATGTTGTTTGAGTGTCCACACAGAGCTGGGCAAACAATGAAAAAGTGCCTTTTGATTAGATGGATGACTTAGCAAGGCATACAACTACTATTCACATACATGCTTTTGCCAAAATTCGGTCAATTGATTTCGTTACAAGCTCTGAAGTTTCCAAATTTGTGCACCTTTGAGTTAAACTTTGAGTAGAAAGGACAATCATGTTTGACTCACGTGATTAACATAGGTAATTTGTGAGTTCCATTTACCTGTGTTATAACAAATGTTTTATACACACCCTATCTATTGGCAGGGTCTTATATGTGCATTCTTCCCACAGATGATAACAAGAGTCCAATCTACCTTGGCCATGTTTGCCAGAGACTTTAATTCAGGAATCATTGACCTGATGGAACAGAACAGCTTCCTTGGATCGATTATGGCCCATTGACTCAATGCAGATAGAGCACTTGCTTATAAGTAAATGAGGAAATAAAAAAACCTTTAGTAATAAGAATTAAAACATAGTAGTTTCTTAATGTACTATGTTATCTGCATGGAATAGATTCAACTATTTTGCTAATAGAAATTATTATGATTTAAATCCCAATGGACAGAAAAAGATTTTCAAAGTTTCTTCTTGTTATAAGAAGTATCTAAAGCACATACCTTTTCTATAAAAGCCAGAAGTGATGCCATGTATTTTTACAGAGTAGAAGTTTCTTAAGTTGAAAACATTTTGGTTCACCTTAATGCACGTGCTTTAGTTTACACCTGGATCTGTATCCAGTGTAGTAGTATCTCCCAATACTTTTATTGCAATAACATTGCTAACTAGACTCTGCACCCAACAGGGTTTATTTACCAACCAATGCCGAATAAGGAAGAATGGCAGAAACTAATGTATCACCAGAGAAGTCAACAGAGCTGAGGTAGTTCAGAGGAGCTGGGGGCCTGGCAGTGTATATGCTTAATTCCCATTACGTGGATATGGGAATACAAAAAGCTCCCTTACATAGTAAGATCCAGCTAAACATATTTATACGCAGGAACTCTCTGCTGATACTTCTATTGCGTAAATGTAAAAATAAATTTATGAGAATTCTATTTTTTTGACAAACAAAATATGCCATAAAAAGTCTAAGAATCATTAGAGGTATATTTGAACTATTAAGCAATTGTATTACTTTGTGAAAGCACTAAAAATGGTTTAATTTATTTATCTGCACAGTATATTCTCTTCTTTTGATAGTAATTACAAGCAGATGTATCAATGAGACGCTCATTTAGATTTGGGTTTGTAAGAACAAAAGTTATTATCCAAACCAATTACTCTTTTACCCACATGGCTGCACAGAGACAGAAAGTTCAATTTTCACCTCATCAGTGATTTTGTGGTATTTATTTTATTACTATAACACACCACTGTACAGAAGGGAAACTGCTTGTGCTATTAAACAAGAATTGGGGGAAAATTGAGTACCTTCTCAATTAAAATGGGAAATGATTCACAATGCAGACTCCCCACTCGGACTGACAGTGAAATGATCAATGCTGGAGTGGCAGATTCCACTCAGGATAACCAGAATTGAAGTGCRTAATAAAAAAACCTGATAGAAGTTTCTTTGTCAGCTTAGATGTGTGGCAAGTGACAATTCTACATTTGCAGGAGCTGGTGCAGATGGTATCATGGGTCTCTTCCATCTACATTATCCATCCATCTGTATTATCCACAGTCTAGAATTTAAGCTATCTTGAACCATCTTGACGTAGAACAAGAAAAAGATGAGACTAGCAGGGCAAATAGTGCATTATTACTAATATAATGCTCAATGAGAATGAGAATTATTGTGCTCAATTATTAACATGGAGTATACTGGAGTATACAGAACAGGCTAACATGTTCAGTACAGTTAAATGGTTCAAATCTTGTTCTACTTCAACACAAGAGTCATTTCAGAGTCAAGGGCATTTTTATCATGTAGTAAGCCAACAAATCCGATTCACTAGGTAATTCTGTTTTGCAAATGCATGTGGTGCATGGTTTCTAATAGAGTACAATTCCTTTATGAATGGACTGCATTATATTAGTCTTTGAAACTATCTGTATTATTGGTAACTAAACTGCTTTTCATCACTTTTCATTTAACATAAAGCTATTTATGTTATTTGCATATTCTAGAGCMCCCTAGAAACATCTTTTCATTTACATCTTTAACTCTATGAATGATGAGAGAATATTAACTTCTACTGTGTATTCAGAATGCCACAGAAAGTGTCAACGTTTAGAAAAAACAAACAAAAAACCCCCAAAACCAAAGCTGCACAAGTATCAGTTCAGGTGTTTTCAATTAAGCACGTTTTTTGGGGGAAAAAAAAAAAATTGAACTTGTGCACCTACCAGTTATGGATAACAATATCTTTTCAGCCATTGCTATACAGAGGCTTTACAATTACTGCATGAGGAAGACACCTCTTTATGGTTCTCAAGCTTTATTAGAAGAAATCCAATTACAACGCATAGTGGGGGGGGGAAAAGGGACAGCGCTTCACAATTCCCCCTATGAGCTAGATTTGCAGAGTCTTATCCAGCTGGTGATATGACTCAGAAATACTGTATGTGTGAGTAAACAATAATTTTAAGCCTATTCTGACACCTGTGGGCAAGCTATTTCCCATATGACAAGTATTCTAGCAATGCGTATGTGAAAATAGCATCTGTGCTTATTTGACTCCAACCTTGTTTCATCCTAACTACTACAAACACAACAACTTATGCTCCATTTCTACTCTTGCACAGCATACTATGGACTGCAAAGCACAAAGATATTACTGCGTGAATTATTAATTTCTCTCAGAACCACTACGAGTTGAAACGTTGATTTCTTCAAGCCTACGTACGCGGAAATACTGTCTGCGAACAGAAAACTATTCAGTTCGCTAATATTTCCTTTGAGTGGAAAGGAATTTTGAGAGACACCAAAGCATGCTTAGAAAAACCAAAACTGTTTATAGCTACAAGTAAGGAAAAGACAGGAAGTAAGGAATTGTAGGTGATAATTTCCCAGCTGGATTTCACAACTATTTAATAATAAAAGCTTTTTATGTTGGCATGCTGGGCATGTAGAACAGCTGGCAAAACAGCACTGTGTGCCATTTTCTTTATAACACGAAATTAGGGCTAGCTTGTGTGTCACTGGATATACATTTCTAAGCAGATGCCATAGATATCAGAAGTGAAAAGACAAAGTCAAGGCAGGACAGAGCATGTGCTCCACTGTAAATTAAGCTCATTGGTGCACATGAAGAGTTGAAAGACCATAGATAAAACAGAGTTTACAGAGTAGCTGAACTCTGATAGTTTTTTTTTCTCACAATGTAAGTGTATTCATATAGGACAGSGTTGGAATACCGTCTGGAAAAAAAACAGAGATCTCATTGCACCTTATCCATAATTTCAAGAGTAAGCAATATTTTAATACTACTATATATGGGGATTTCTTTTACAAAGATAATCAGCAATGTAAGTGTTAGGCTGCTCATTCTGGCTATACCATTTCAAGTAGCTTCAATCCCTAGCTTCTGGTAATAGTCTTAGAACTACAGAGAGCCTCCTCTTAAGGTTCTCTCTCACTCAAAGCTCCCTTGAATTTAAACAGTAATAACCCAAATTTGTGACAATGGGTATTTTTCAATTCAACTAATTACTTTCATTTGTTTTTAAAATATGTTTGAGGAAACCACCTTGAACTCACTAGTCAAAATTCACAGCTTAGAATAAAAAAGCAAAAATACTTCAGATACAAACATTTTAAGAAGGCTTTGAATGATTTTACAAGGATTCCATTTATAGAAACAGCAAAAAATCAGATTTCAAGGAGAAAACCTATATTTATCATAGAGGTGACTACCCTATACATGAACAGAAGTCTTTCCCACAGTTTGCCATATCTTTTACGCAAAACCAAAAAAAAGAACCAGTTTTAGCCTCAAACAACACTAACATTTATATCTGTACTCATGCTACTCCAATATATAGTCCCATTTATTTTAGACATTTTACTTGCAGAATCACAGTTAAGCATACGGTATTTTCAGGACTGGGACCTTAAAGCTGAACAAACACCTGGTTTCAGAACTCTTTAACAATATACTTGTGGAGAGGGGGGAAATAAAGAATGGAAGGCTTGTGGATGCACGCATGGTGATACTGAAGTCCTTCCCAACTCAGATTTTATCTGGACCGTGAGGCTGGGAGAAGGCTCCTATCTCTCAGCCCACTCATTCTACTGAGAATTTTTTAACACATTCAGTCATAGATGGTATATTATCAAAAACTGAATCCATGTGAAGTCAGAACGTCACATTATGGGATCAACTGGTAACCTACAAGACACCAGTGTCATTTAATGTGGTCTCTGGCAGAATAAGTAGTATGTTATCTCAGACCTGTGAACTTTGAGAAACGCGTAGTGCTGATTTGCTGTGTGCCTGGACAGTCACTGGCTCAACAGGTACTCGTGGTAAAATAAGCTGTTTCTGAGAAGCACCAAAATGAAGGCCCCTGATTTAGAAAGAAACAAACAGTGAGGTTTTTAAAAGTTACTTTGATTTTACCTATTAAACCCATACTGCTTCCATCTGGTTGAATCCGAAAGACTATATTTTTATTTAAATTTGTGTTTAATGAAAAAATCACAGGAGTTAGCAGAAGGTCGCTGTAGCTACTTAGATCTGCATTTACTTTTGTATTGTTTTTTAACTTAAACAAAATAAAACCAAAATAGCAAATGACCAAAATAACCTCATCAGGGCCAATACTCACRTTTCCTTTACAAGATTCTGATACCACAGTTTCTCTGTCTTGCTGCTTGCATTTGTCTCTGCAATAAAACAGCTGTTTCACTTACCATTTAGGGAGCTCTTTTGAATGTACTTCTTTATTATCAGTAGAAGAAATAGTTAACACTTGTCTGTTTATAGCATTTAAATAATTTTCAGCATGTTTCTGTTAGAGGGAAAAAATAATGTTTAGACTATTACAAAAGTATGAGAGATATTAAATTTATTTAACTCAGTTAATTTAGCAATCCAGATCTTCACTCGACTGAAAAGTCGATAGGCTTTGTGCTTCTGTTGGACTAAATCTGATTTTGGCTAATGGTATGAGGCACAAGATCCGTTAGTTCTGACGACCCAAAAGAGGAAGCCATCATTCCGAACTGTAATGGCTGATGAATCCCATCATTTGCTAATCAGAAAGGGATCTTGCAGGATGACAAATACATGGCCCCGTGTACTCTAAGTGAATTACTGACAGAGATCTCAAACTGAATCATCTTCTGGATCTGCTCCATTTTACTTACTCTCAGCCCAAGTTCAGTTCTTTCAGTTACTGTTTCAAGGTCACCAATATCCACAGCTTTTACATTTCCCTTCAAGTTGATATTTTTCACTTTAACTTTAAGCTTGTGAACGTCTTCTTGAACCTAAAAAGCAAGTTTTCACAAAAATCATACCCATAACCAAAACCCATGAGATTATGTAGCAGGATCTAATCCAAATTAAATGCTTCCTAAATACAGGAAAGAAATACACACAACTTCCCATACTTTTGCATTTTTATAAATAAGAGAATACAAAGCCAATGACTTTAAAGCCATTGATTGTAGAAAACCCCCCAAAAAAGTTAATTTTAAAACAAATCTCACAAAGCAAAGGCAATAAACTTCAGGACTGAGGTCCTTTGCCAAGGAACGATGTTTCCTTACACATTTCAAATATCTCTCTTGGCACAGATGGCTTAACCATGCGGGAATCTCAAAAGTGTTCACGAGGGACTGAAAAGTAGGGGCAGCGTGTGAGGAGATCACGTCAGCCCTGGTCAAAAATGTATGTTTACACTGCGTTAACCAGAAAAGTTCAAGGTCTCATTACGCTAAGAACCATAACGTTTACAAAGCCCAAGCCCTTATCCAAAATTCACCGGCGACGCCGCAGCCGCTCCCTCCCCACGCAGGGGCTGAGCCCTCCCGTCCCCTCAGCAGCAGGCCGCGCCGCCCGCGCCTCAGCCGAGGTGTGAGGCGGCCTCCCCGRGGGGAGGAGGGGACCCGCGGGGGCTCGTCGCCACGGCCGCCRGGGAAGGACGGGGCCGGCTCGGGCGCTGCCCGGACCCACCTGCACCAGGACGGCTCCCGCCTCCTGCCCCGGCTCCACGCAGCCGGCCATGGCGGCTGCCGCCCTCGCCCCTAGCAACGGGACGCGCTGGCCGGACCGCACCATCCGCCTCGCCGCGGGGGGGGAAGCGCACGTCAACGGGGGCCGAGCCCGCTCTCCGGCTCCCCCCTCCCTGGAAGGGCTCGCCCGCTCACCGCCTGCCCCCCCCCCCCCC
>JAYKAV010002919.1:242283-291243 GCA_035582835.1 Phoebastria nigripes
GGGGCGCGGCGGCGGGCGCCATGGCGGCGGCGGGGCCTTTCGCGCTGGTGACCAGCTGCGCCGCCGGCTTCGCGGCCGAGGAGCTCGTCAAACGTGAGTCGTCGCCGCGGCGCGCTGCGGGACCCGGACGGGCGCAGCCGCGGGGCCCCGGCGTGCCCGCAACTGCAGGCCTCGGCCTGGCAGCTCCTCACCCCTAGCCCGGGCCCTCAGGGGAGCCTCGAGGGGCGGCTGTCCTCCCCTCACGTACCGTCCCCAGAGCGGCCGAGCCCTGCCAGGGCGGCCACCCGGCCCCCTGCCTGCCCCCGGGCCTGTGGCGTTTAACCACCTGCCCTTGAGGAGGGCGTCAGGGGCTTCCTTATTGCTTTAAGGAAATAAGCCATTTAAGAGAGACGGTACAGAGCCACAGATTGTGTTTTGTACCCTCTGACAACACCAAGGAGCAGCCGATATCACCACCACAACCGACAGGAAAAAAAGGAAGCCCCACATCCCAAAATGCTTTGTTACCCACCAGCCGCTTGCCATGTCTTAGATGTCAATAAACTGTCGTAAGTTATACCTGGACTAAATAATTTGAGAATTGCCTTGAGGCCGAATAAAAATAATACTTTGTAGAATAACAAGTGAAGAACAGATTCATGAGACCATGAGGTTTGCTGCTGCCCGTTCTGGTCACTCACACAGAGTGCAAAAACGAACTTGTTTCACTGGGACGTGTCAGTGGCCCAGATGGGCCCTAGAACAAGAGAGGGACACCAGAGCAACCGGAGTGTAGGCAAGGGAAAACCAAACACAGACTAAATACTGTCCCTTTGGTTTCATCTTTCCATTTATGAAGTGAACAGACTATCTTGGACCTTAAGGATGGTAGAATTTCTAAAATTCATGGTGGGTCTGAACTCTTGCTTTACTTAGGCTTGCTTTCATGCGTTAGACCATTTGTTGTCCCAATGCAGAAGGACAAAAAAGGGAAAGCTAAAAAATTCTTCCTTTCTGCAGTTGTCAGAACTGTAGATTACACTTAACTCCGTATCAAATACATAGAATTCATTCTGTAGGAAGTGGTTTTCTTGGAACCCGGTTCCCCTTTTTATGTCTTGAAAAAGGGAACAGGAGAATAAGGCCTGATAATAGAGAAAACTTTGGTGGAATTTTTAGTAATTCTAAAATCAGGGGGATTCCAGGAAGAAGCTGTTTAGATCTTGGCGGTTTTGCTGTTATGGCTTGTTAGTACAGCCTTGCTTTTTAGGCAACTGTCATGAACAGTTTGATGTACATACTATGATGTATAACTTATCAATAGCCCCAACCCCTTTTCTGGATTTTTTTCTTTGGCTGTTTCTGAGCAAGATCTTGCCCAGGAGCCTGATAAAGCACAGGGCTGCCCCCAGGGACTGACTCCCTTCATCTCATTAAACCACATTTTGAAACAAGAACGACAGTACAAGGTCTCCAGTCAAAGGCCAGTCTGTCAAAGCAGCTAGGTCAATATGGAATTATTTAAGGATTCCATACCAAAGAATAGTAAGTTTCTGTAAAATCTTATTCTTGGTTGTTGCTTGTTTTTGAGGAAGGTATAAGCAAATCAGAATGAATTATTCAAGGTTCCTGTAGGTTTCCTTTGATTATTTTTCATAGTGAAATTAAACAAGTAAAAAAGGAAGGTGAGCAATAAGCTTTATAGAAATGCTATTTAATCGGAGAAAGTCTTAAAACTTAACTTCAGATTTTTTTTTTTTTTTTTTTTTTACATAGTACTCACTTTGAAATGTCCAGGCTTCCACTGTTTTCCAGTACCAAAACTGGAGTCTTACAGATAGTCTTTGTGTCTTCTGATTGGGTTGCTTCACAAAAGACATTAAAATCTCCCCAAAAGAAACATGATCATTTACCAAAATAAATACCACGAGAATTTTAAGTTCCTGCTTTGTATAACAAGTGAAATTACATCAGATCCAGGAGCATAAGCAGAACAAGCATTGTAAAACATTCAACGACATACTGATAAGGACAAGGCAGCTGTGGCTGGCTACAGTAGGCTGGGCTAAAGGGTTTTGGTAGGTTGGAACAAAATGCTGGTGCAATTCTCAGAACTTGTGCTTTTACAGTGTGAAAGCATCACACCAGGTTAAAGGCATTATTTGAGAATGGTTTAGCTCAATGCTGAGAACAAGACCATTATATTAGCACCTCTGAGGCAGTACAGAGTTTGAGATACAATATGTATGGTTAAATACACTATTAAATACTGTGTTGGTTGGTAGGATCCATGTAGCAGTTGGGTTTTGAGTCTGTAACAGAAACATGAAACAAAGCCCTTATCGGTATTATCACTGCTTTTGCCACTGTGTTGCTGGATTTCCCTGGTGCGTGCTCTTTCTAGGCCAACCTGTTTTATAAGTAGAAAGAAGCCGCTGTTAGGAGGTGTACGAGAACCCATTTCTCCTGCTGCCTGCCAGAACTTTCCAGGCTAATTACAAGGCTTTTTCCAGTGTTTTCATCCTGTTAAGGAGGAAACGGCTTGAGGATGAGAAGAATATTATGGTACATTTGCTAGATATGTTTTTATTCTTTCAAGTTTCTGTGGGATACCCTGAATGCTTTATTTCATTAGATACTGTGGCAAAACAAAGCTATTTAAAATGCACAGAATAGGATTGGCTCTTCTCTTAGATATCGTTATCACAAATTAAAACAGCAAATAAGATTGTTTTAGTTTTTAAAAATGCTGGCCAACAGATAAATACTGTCTGTTGTGATGTTCCCCCCCCCCCCCCCCCCCTTTTTTTGACTGTTTACCACTCCACTCCTCCCCTACAGCAAAATACCTACACTGAATGCGTATTTCTGAGTTCTCTTTACTCCTTGTGTAATTTGCAGGAGTATTTTTTTTTTATGGTGTATTCCACCAGGTGGCTCTCAAGGCCCAGAATGCAAGAACTACTTGGTGTACCTACCAACTAAGAGGACTTGGGATCATGTAGGGCATTGTAGAAAACCGAATTATGTTCTTACAGCATGTATTCAGTCTGAAAAACACTAGGAAGAGTGATCAATACCTTAATCCCTTTGGAAAAAAAAAACCTGCAAAGAGGAGTTGTGATGATTCTGAAAAAAATATTACTATTAAACACATAATATCATAGAAGTGCTTAAATATGGGTATTAGAGAACAGGGAACACTGCAGCAAGCGGCAAGAGATCTACATCTGGTTCTTTGATTATTATTCAGCTCTTTTCTGAAAAGTTATTTCTGGTCTCCAGTTCTCCTTTTGAAAAAGTATTTGCTGCCTTGCACTTACAGAATACTTACTAAGCCTCTGTATTACAAAAACAGAGTGGATGTTAGGTTTTACAATTTTGCCATGTCCTCTTCTTTGTCTTCTGAACAATTGTTTAATTTATCTTGTCTATATGCAAGCTTATGAAATTAAAAGTCAACAAGTTCAAATCAGTAAAGTGACCAAACATTTATGTAAATAGATAGCTGGAATTAATTTCCAAAAGTATTGGTCAGAATTTTGTCCAATTTATTAAAAATTATAGATACTTGTGAGTAAAGAAAGGACACAACTAATGAATTTGCCGAAAAACAGAAGCTACTGACTGACTGCCTGGAAGTAAAAAAACCTTTTCCTCTGAACAGATCCCACAGAAGTTTGGAAGTTCATTGAGCTATATGATACCAGTCACTATCAGTTACTGAGCCATGAACTGATCTCATGCGTCAGTTGCTGTTTTGTTCTTAAATGGTTTTCTGACAGAAAATGGGCAAAGTGAGTCATGAACTGGGATAAACTGGAGGAAGATAATTGTCCGTGTCCAACAAATGTGGTGATCTTAGTGCAGGTCAGCATTAGTACAGGGGCTTTGGAGGTTGCATAGGTGAATAGTGCCAATGTATGCAGGAGGTAATGACCCGAGGATGATACTGGAGCTGGCTTAGAAATGGTCTGTTTGGTCCCCAGCCTCAAATAATTCACTGTAGATGAAGAAGCTTCTATTGCTCCGAAGTGCTTTTGTACAGGAGTGTCGGACACTGAAATATGTTATGTCTTCATTAGTATTCAGCAGTTATTGGTAAGATTGTAAAAGTTATTTCAGTAAAAGAAGCATCCAGCATTAGTAGTTGCAGTATTTCTTAGAGGACCTTGAACTCTAAATCCTGTTTTTGAGTGACACTAAGCAATGTTCTTTTGTGGCATGAACTTTTCCATGCGTGTTTTTAGTACTTTTTAATGGTGATGCATTTGGAGGCCGTTTGCATTCCTGTCATCCAAACAAGCCACTTCTGCTCTATGAAAAGGCAAGCTAATTAAGTCAGCCCAGTAGGCCTGCCTACTGTTGTGGTCAAAGAGTGACTCAGTTGGTTTTCCAGGCTCTTTGGATGGCAAACCACTGACACTTTCAATGGCTGGGGAGTTTAAAATTAAAAATGAGTAACTTGCTACAGATAAGTTTGACAAGCCACCTCCTTTTACCGTATTAGTTTTCTAGAAGTTTATTCTGTATCCAAATAAAACTTAATGGGGTTTATTCTGATGAATATTCTCTAAAATTAGATATGAATCTACTCTGGCCAAATTTACTTTTTTCATTAAAATATAGGCTGTCTTGGAAAGAAATTCCTGGAATCCAGAGGTGGCAAATGTAATCCTTAAAACTAGTTCCAACATGGAATATATCCTTGTCAACTCAGTTTCAGTTGCAGTGTATATTTCTTTTGTAGTCTCTGCTTGTTTACTCTAAAGGCCAAAAMCTAATTGGTCTAAGTGACTTTTGTGGAAGAGAACTATTCACAAGATACCCAAATTGCATTTAGTTTCCTGCCATGAGTAATCAGGCTGCTTTGCAGTAATTTGTTACAACCCTACATGCAGGCTGAGACATACCAAGTCTGAATCCTTTCAGAAAGTTCCTGCAGTCCTTTGAGTTTAGTGTGCAACATCCATTTTTACTGGGAGAGAAATTTCACAGGGGATTGGCAAAATCTTTGGATGAATGATGGGTAATCAGAAGCACAATGGGATGAAAGAAGACTGCTTAAAAATACAGGAACAAGTAGCATGTAAATGAAATGGGACAGGTCCTCATTCTTCTAGCAGTACTTTGAGGCCTAAATCTGTCCATGAACTCTTTTGTAAGAAAAAAAAAAATATCACTTACAAAGCAAATGTGAAAGTTCTTTAATATCAGCTTTGGAAAGTCTTTTATAAGAAGTTCTTTCCTTTTGTATTCTTGCTAGGGTAGCTAACTTCACTGAGTGACTTTTGAACCGACTTCCTTTCCTGACCCTGTTTTCCTCCCTTTGGCTTTGAGTCTTATTGCCAATTTTCTGTGTTTCAGTAATTTCTATGGTCTCCTTTATTCTTAGCTTCTTGTGGCATTGACTTGCAATTCTGTTAGCTTAGAACTGATTTTTATTTAGTTATTTATTTTTAACTGTCAAAACACTAGTGAAGGGAAATTTATAGCATATTTTATGTAGCATTCAAAACCTCCAAACAAAACATCTGGTTTCCAGGGCAGAAAATTAAGATTATGTCTGCATTTGAAAAGCTAGGCAACAGATAATTCCAGAAAGAAAAGGCATCCCTGTGTTTTGGACATGCACAGTGACATTGCCTGCCTAACTTGTTTCCTCTCCCAGTTGCTATAATTTTGTCATGTTATATTAAGCAGAGTGAAAGCTACCTCCGTTGGCCCTAATACCCATTTAAAAGAAACTCCTAGTCTAGTAGCAATTGGCACATATTAAATAGAGTCTTGTTTACCAAAGATACCAAACTGAATTATACCACATACAGCACTTAACATCTAGTCATTCTTAAAGCTCTTGTTTTATAGGAGGAAAAAAATAACTTGTCATCTGCCAAAATGCTTTTATTGTAATAGAATATGTACGTTAAAGCTACAGATTTTGTGAAGTGGCATGCTGTGATTTGATGATCTGTTTTACTAATTACTCAGGGGTGGGGTAAGAAGAGTACACTTGATGCATTTGTGTAGCCTACATTGAAAAGCTTCGGTTTAAAACTAACTGAAAAGCTATTCTCATGTTTCCCTGGAAGATGAGTGCATAGGTGTTTGCTTCATGTCACTAGAGCATAATATCAGCTAATGCAAGCAGGATAGAGATACCCGCTGGAAAGTGACTGCAGTATTACTATGAAGTGTTGCAGGGCAAGCAGAGATCCACGTATACGAGTTTTTCTGAGATAAGCATGGGAAAACAGCTTTTATGTGCCACTAGAACTGGTGTGTACTGCTTAAAAGCGATTAAAAGAAGCCGTGAAAGAATGAAAATCTTTCAAGATTACTGATTTTGGTTAAATGTATTGGTAGTCTCTTCCATATTTATTCGGACAAGGTAGTGCTGTAATAATACTAAGTTCAGAGTCAAGGTTTGTTTGGTATTAACTCAGTGTCATCATCCCCCAGCCCCCAGGTGACATGGATAGTCTTATAGAATAGCTTTTGACTGAAGAGCAATTACTCTGAAAACTAATGTCATCCAAATTAAAGAGTCAAACTTTCTTAAACTGGAAAAAAGATAATACAGCTGTAGCTTTTTTTAAGAAACCTGGACAGGAGATTCCCTCCCAGTTTTCCGTTTCTGATTTCAAATTTTGCCCTCAGATTCCCTGTGTCCTCCTCCTCACTGCTGCAAATAAGCCTTCTGGTTTAGAACTCTCCTTTGTGCTGCCCTGTGCACCATACTCATTCGCCAGTTAGATTTCTCAGACTTTGCAGTTAGTTGCAAAAATCATTGAACCTTTCTATGGCAACCTTGGCAATGAGTTTTTCCTGCCTTTTTATTGATAAGATATAGATAACTTCAAATTCACATCCAGACTATTTGRGGAACAGCCCGTTCTAGCATCTCCAGGAACTGTCTCAATACCTTTAAAATATGACCATTAAGATCTTTGAAAACCCATATACTTTATTTATTTATTTTTAACTCTTCTGATGCCCAAGGAAATTCTAGATGACTCRGTCAATTTTATATATAATTTGACCTGTGTTTTAAAGTATCCATAGGTTTGTCCAGCTTGAACAAGATATTTTGCCCTTTCCAGTGAGGTATAGGTGGGGTGCTCTGGTACCAACTATAATTCAACTCCACCAGGTGGCTGTCATGCTATGAGAGTGTGCACTGTGAARGTTGCTACCAGCACATGAAGGGCCGTGTTTAACATTACATTATCAAAGCACTGCCTTGGATTTTAATTGTCGAACTCCTAYGTGGAATTTAATGGGAATTACAACTGAATTGTAGTAACCTGGTTTATTTTCTCATTAGTTACCTTCAGGTTTTGGTCACAGTCAAACAGTTCTTTACATCTGAATGAATATGCAAGGTTTGTTTCTGCTGTAATAAAGTCTAGGTATTCTCTCCATACATCCTGTTTACAGGTAGTGAGTTTGAGGCTAACACTTTAAAAGGCATTTCCAGGAAAAAAGGCTTGCTTTCTGAAAAGCTTCTGTACCATATTTTATTTTGAAAGCTAGATAATAAACTCTTTTGAAACTAAATTCTTTTGAAAGCTAAGTAATAAACTCTAGGACAGAGTAACAAATTGAGTTTGAATTTTTAAAGATCTTAAATATATACTGTTTTATTATAGTAAGTAAGGATGGCTCTATTGGCATTGTACCAAGCTTCTCCAGACAAATTATCTTCTTGATGCTAGTTTTACTGTCTGTCTCATTCATTTTCTTTTATGCAGGTATCACAGGAAAAGATGACCTTACTGTGGGTGCAACTACAAGTGGAAGAGTGAATTTTTACCCCTGGACAATAGATAATAAATATTACTCTGCAGATATTCACCTCTGTGTAGTACCAAACACATTTCTTGTTACTGGAGAGATTGCTGAATCTGTGCAAGCATTTGTTGTGTACTTCGACAGCACGATAGTAAGACTCTTCTGCTTCATTATATTGCTTTACCTGTACGATATAGTTGCCTTATCACRGTGATAACCACAAATCATATTCTCTTCATCTTGTGCCATCCATTCCTTTTAGGCTGTTCTATTAATTGTCAGTAGATCAATGTTAAATTATGCCTGCTAACAATGGAAGCAGTTTCCTTCCCTTTTACTATTCTACTCCAGCTGGAAGAGAGGTTCTCAGGATGCAGATATGCCACTAAGTTAGGCAAATCCTCCTCCAGCCCGCCACCTCCAACTTTACTCCTAGCTGATGCTAGGTTCAGAAAGGCTGCTTTAGGATAGCCAAGAATGAGGGAGCCAAACGTAAGATTCAGTGCTATCATTTTACTCAAAATTGTTTCTACTAAGCTGGCAGCAGTGAAAACAGTGCTTTAGCAAGAGCCAGAAAGATTCTGAGACAAAAAATTATTCTAAATAAAGAACTGTTTTTCACCACAGATGGGAAAGGGTGCATACCACACATTCTGCAAAGATACCTTTAACCAGACATCTCAGGGCTGTCTCAGAATAAACTAGAGCAATGGGAGTAGTTCACCAGCCCCCATAACATCCACTTCAGTGTGGAAGATGGAGTAGCTGCACATTAAACCCAAGATATGCTTAAAATGAAATACTCATGATTAGCCTTAAGTAAAAATCTTTCCYGATCTACGCTAGGATTGCATAATTAATATTAAACATGAAAGGGAGGTCCAAGGCAGTAGGATTAACTCGTCTGTAAGGTAAATCAAGAATCAGAAGGAAGTTCAGTATAAGTCAACTTCTCCGATTAGAACACAAGTGCCTTAAACATACTTGACATGCAGCCTAGCATATTTCCTTACTTCATTGCTTTTATTCTAATACGATTAATGATTTAAAACTAGTTTAAAACCTGAAGTATTTGAGGGTGTATTCCAAAGAACTTTTAATTTTTTTCCCTTTAGAAATCTGGACTTGATAGTGTCTCTGAATGGCTTCCCCTGACAGAAGAGTGGTTACCAGAAGTCATGATCCTGGTTTGTAACAGAGTATCTGAAAATGGTATGAAACCCAAAGAAGTTCCAAACTGACTTAGAGTTATTAACCTTGCCTAATAATTTATTTTCTAGTTAAATCAACACAGTTGTTTCTCAAAATGTGAGAGGTTGGGCTTGAGATTTAATTGAGAAGAGCCAGGTTACTCTCGTGACCAGGAACAGAAGAGTCTTAAGCTAGTTGTGGTTAAAACTGAATCAGAATTTTGCAAGCTTGCTTAAAATGAGCTCTGTATATCCCATTCCTAGTAAACCACCATGCACTGCAAGGTAACTAAAAAGGCATTCATATTACTGGATGTGCATGATCCTCTCTGGTGAAGAATGAGGATGACCGTTGGCTGCTTAACTACAGTGGAAAGTACGTTCATCTTTTTTGGACATTAAATACGCATGTTTGCTTTGGTTCTAGATTAGTATATGCAATACGACAGCAAGCTGTAAGGTGCAGATATGTCCCTGAAACTTAATTCAGATTCAAACCTAGAGTTAATAGAAGTCTTCATTAACTGTGGCGCTTTGCTTACATTTCCCTTTGAGTACCCACTGCAAAGCCATTTGATTTTATGGTATTTGAAAAAAAACAATTCAAAGGAGGAGTTTGTTAACTCTGGAGTTTTTGGAATCAAATTCAAAGTGAATGGAGGACCCACGCCAGCTACTATATACTTTTTCCCCATACAATCCAGAATAAGCAAACAACTTTGAGGGAATAAAATGTAGCTAAAGATTCAACTGCTGATAGTAGTCTCAAATGTGTATGTTTAGTATGCTTTTTTGTTTCCCACCTTTAGGTGTTAACAGACAGAAAGCTCAAGAATGGTGCATCAAGCACGGCTTTGAACTGGTAGAACTTAGCCCTGAGGAGCTGCCTGATGAAGATGGTAGGACTGCTACTTCTGTTTTAGTTTTTAGAATGAAAAAGCACACCAAAATATCTTCTAAACAATTGCAAGGGGCAACTTTATTTATGTGCTACATGATTACAGCATGGAGCGCTCCCAGTTGGTAAGCTTAGTCTCAGCTATAAAAGGTCAGGAGGAGGAGGTTATTTCCTCCAAGAAATTCAATTTGTCTCCTCCCAAATACAGCTGCTGTTTATGTAGCACCTACATAAGAATAATATTTGCTCCTTTTTCTGACACTAATCCTAGGACTGTATTGATAGATTAGAAGCATTTATATTCCACTTCAGAAATCAATCAAAAAAACAAGAACCAGAGAGATGCACAAGGGCAGGAAAATTCTTTGTCTTTTTTTTAAAAAGACTTTTAAAACTACTGTACATACCAAGAGAAGATAGAAATTATTCAAACTGTGATAGGCTGAAAAGGGGAGATAGTTAAAAACATTTTAGAATTGTATGCACTGTTACACAGGAAATAAGCCAGTTTCAAAATCACTGGCTGACCATACATTTATAACTTGAAAAAACCCATCAAGCAGAGTCAGAAGTGTGATGTGTGATGTTCCACTCTTGAAAAGTGACTGTGCACTTCCTGACAACCTTATCAGCATCAGCCTTATCTCCTCATTTCAGTGATACAAAAAAAGTGTTTACATCTTACCTCTGTAGAGCCAAAATAAGATAACTGACTCCATTTCCAGGCTTGAGTGGAATTAGTCACTAACATTTGCTCTATTTCAGGTTCACCAAGTACATAGCTGTCACCAAAAATAATTTAGTCTGAAGGCCTAAGCTAGAACTCAAGTCCCACTCCTTCGCCTCTTTAAAGGCCTAGATAAAAGTTGTCTCGAGTAGCTAAGATCGCCCCCTTCTCCCCCACCATGTCTTTAAAGATACTTTTATTTTTGACACTTTGTTAGTCAGGGAGGGAGGGATACACATACTTCTGATTTATAGAAACCAGAAAAATCAGACATGGATACCCCTTAGACTAAAGTCTTCCTATGAAGTGCTTTAAAAGGAAATAGTAGTAACATTAAGTCAAGTTTTTTTTCTATTGAATAATTGTTGCAAAGAACAAGCTATTTGCTATTTAAATAATATAAGTAATGGGAATAATAACAACTCAGGACGTTAATCTTTGGAGTATTAAGATATATGTTCTTTCCTGGATTTTTAATATGGTAGTTGATTCACTGTGACTCATGCATAGGAGGAAATGTACTCTACTGACTAACATATTTACCCCGTAAACATGCTGTATGAATTACTTACAAAAGATAAAATGGATGCAGTAAACATACTGGGCCAATATCTGTTTAAAAATTATGACATTTCTGGCAGCTCATCACAAATGAACTGGAGCTCTTGCTATGACTACGCTGTCAGTCAGTTGTACAGTAAGGAGAAGAACTCTAAACTGAGACTCTTGAGAATGACTCTGATACAAAACCAAACAGCAGTGTCATAGAGGACAAAATATTTGATCTAAGCGGTCATAGACAGCTTTAAATTAATTTTTAAAGGCAGTTTCAATTACTACACCTGTCCCTGAGTCATCCTGGAAGAGTTTGATTTTTAAGCAATTACATTTTTGTATCCAAAAGGCTTGTTCCCCTCCCCCCCCATTGCTTTGTGAGACCTGCACAAACATGGGAAGCTGACTAAACTGAGGAAATGGGAAAACTGACTTTATACAAAGTGGTGTCAGATCTACTCAGCAAGTTGAAGTCCAAATAATGCTTTCCCTAGTCTTTCAAGTTACTGTAATTCACAGGATTACTGGAACATTTGGAGTTAGATGTTGTGGAGATAGCTTTACAATGATCATTTTCATTTTTAACAAGCATCGCACCTTTTTTAAATGGTTGCCTGAAGTTCTTTACTTTCTAAAGGAAGTAATTCTAGCATCTGTTTTTATGCCATACAGCATTCTAAAAGATCTTGGGGTAAAAGATGCCTTGCTTTTAACAGCAACTTAAAAATTGTCTATTACTATTAAATTTACTCATATGTTATTTAACAATGTAGGCATCATGCTAAGTATTTAACAAAACCCCACCCAGACTTTAGCTCTCTCTACAAAAGACTGAGAGCTCACAGTTCATAATACTTGGAAGCCTAGACCAAGAAGTGAGGCATTAATTTAGATTTGGTTAGCCTCTCACGAAGCAAAGGCAAGAAATCTGTGTTTCCGAACAAAAGYAGTAATTTATATCGATTGCGATAAGATAGGACAGGCATTCAGACACACACCTTCTTACTTTCAGGCAYGTAATGGGTTTTGGTCTAATTGTTAGGAGTGCAATGTCTTTGTCTTTTGGTTTAGATGACTTTCCAGAGTCTACCGGAGTGAAACGAATTGTACAAGCTTTGAATGCCAACGTGTGGTCCAACGTAGTCATGAAGAGCGGTATGTAACACAGGTTCCTCTTACGTGAATTCTGGAGAATGCAGGGCTTAGTATTTTTAGCAAAAGTTTAAACTGAGCAGCTACAGTGCTACTGCCACTGCATCAGTATAAAGAGAACTAGAGCACTCTTCAAGCTTTTACATGGAATAGTAGGGTTTCAGGTACTGCTTTCATTATCCCTTGATGCACAGAGGAACTGACAGGCAACGGGTGAGATTGATTCCTGTTTCAGCATCTGTTCCTGTTCCAGCATCTGTTCCTGTTCCCTCTGTACTTTGACTTGCTCTCTACCAATAACTTGAGTTAAATACTCCACTAACTCTTCAAATTTCAATGAAAAATGAAAGCTTGTTCCACCAAACTCTAGCAGCAAATAGCTAGTCATTATCAGCTTGGTCTAAAAACTGATACATGGTTTAGTGTAGAAGAAGTAAGTGTTAAATTCCAAATTTGTTAGTTTTTTGAAAAAAATATTTGAAACGGGGATGAGAATAGCAAGTGCAGAGATGAGATTTGGCAAAGAAGTGATTTCAAATGTTGGTTGAAGGACATACTAAGTGCATTGCAAGAAGGACCATCTTCCCTACAGAAGACCCCACTTGAGTACRTGGAAGCCACAGAATTTTTTGAAAACAGTGCAAAAAACAGGCAATCCCAGATAATTTTCTGCAGATCATTGATTATCAGGTAGAGTTAGAATTTTGGAAAAATCACTTTAGGATCAGACTCATTAGAAAAGGAAATGCTGTGGCTAGCCCAGAGCTATTGCAAGTGTAGATACTTCCATTTACTTGAAAACCTTTAATTACCTTTCTAATAACACAAGCTGTTGCAGGAAATGTAGGAAGATTAAACTCTTGGGGAGTGCTTGGCCTTACATTTCTTATTTCACAAAGTCTCATCCCACTAGCAACCTTCCAATGTCTGTCTGCTCCCTGAGGTACAATTTTCCACTGTTGCGGCTTCCTCCTTCCTACGTCTTTTAACTGTGTAATGATTTCAAGTGCTGAGAGGCTTCTGCTAGTTCCTGTAACTGCAAGATGGTTACTGGGACTCAGTAGAACTAGGATGAGAACTACTAAACCGATAATCTTTTTTTTAAGGTAGCCTTTTGAGTATTTCTCATACCACATCAGAATGAGGTTAAGGTTGGTTGTAGCTTAATGTAACCATTGTAGAGAAATAGGTAGCCATTTGAGATGGTGTAAAGTTATCTCACTAGTGCTAAAACGGTTTTCTTAACAGTGTATTTCCTGCATTTGACAGGTGCCACATTACTGAAGAACAGAACTTAGTCACATGTTCAGTTCTTCATGGGGGAAATTCCTATGCATCATTAGTGTGTTCTGTAAAGGTCAGACTCCTTGAAAATCCAGATTTTCTATCTCCACAGTACAGAAACCACACAGCATTGATGCACATTACTACAAACCCCTCAGGAAGTGAACTATATTTGGAAGTTGTTGCAGCCTGACTATGCCTTCAAAGGGAAATTGTTGAGCTCATTTTACTTAAAATAAAATTTTTTTACAACCTGCAATGTATCTTTTGTTTTCAACTTCCTCCTGATCCTGGAAACTGGCCACCATGTAAATCAAACTTTAGCTTTTCTACTGAGTTACCTATAACTGCTGGCCATTTAGGAACCATGCAGTCATACAGTATAAGATGTAAGTAGTAAAGGCTTATAGCACTGTTAGGTGTAGCCGTCCAAAAAGCCAATGTTACAGCGCTGCCTTACTTCAGCTATCCGTTTGTATGAGAATTTAAGTTTACAGACAGAGCAGGAATGACTTTTTTCAAGTACAAGCATTAAACCCATATTATTTTAAGGTGTTCTATCTTAAACCTAAACACAGTTCTTCTTAAGTTTTTTCACACACCTATTAAGAAAATTCTTGACCTTTTGATTTTTTTTCTCTAACCATTAGATCCATTCATTCTCACAGCAATTCATAAAAAATAGGTATTAAATACAGCATAGTTGAATTATAAACATTTTTACATCAAGTAATACCACATGCTTTGTGAGTAAATAAAGCAGTATTGTCTCTACTAAAAGGAAAACAAGCAGTCTTACCTGAGAGTCTCCAGAGGGCACTTCCCTTTTGTAGTTGGTATAAAGTTGTTGGTTCTCCAGGCCTCAGAGCTCTCTTTAATCTGAGAATCAGGTGATTTTCTTTCCCTTGCGCAGAAGAGCATGTGTAGTTCTTCAGCTAACATCTTCCCCCCACAAAGGTAGTGCACTGCTGTTGTCTTTAGCTGTCCCTTCAAGAGCAAAGCTAGTTGACATATTGATGGCAAGAAGAGAAACAATTTAGTGCTCTCTCAAAGAGGCTACTTGGCTACTTTCCTGCTTAAATAGGTGTTCAGTGATCCCAGCTGAGGCTGGTTACCTAGGGTGGGGCCAGTAATTAGCCTGGCTCTCTTTACAAAGAATGAGCCTGATTTAGGGGAACTAGTTAAACTTAGTTATTTAAACAAATTATGAATTTTGACTTTTTAATTTCAATTTTGAATGGAAGTCAGCATCACCACATGTCAGGTAGGGACAGATTATGGAAGAATAGCAGATAAAGACAGTGGAAAATGTTTTGTTATGAAATGAGCATATATGAATCTCAAAGCCATGCTCAGAGCACAGTGTACTAGAGCTCTGCAACTATTGACGAGTGACACCTGTGAAGCTATATAGACTCCATCATAATGGAGCCACCAACTATTACGATAAGTTGAGTGAGATAATTTTTGGCTTTGATGCTGTAAGAACACTGTGTAAGGCATCACCCACTTCCTGAATTGCACCCAGAAGCTGAAATAACTTTTACATCCAGTAAAAAGAGTTTATAGGAAGGCTTTTTCAAGGGTGTGCCTGCAACCAAGTGTTATGTCTGCCACCTCCCTAACCACGGATCCAGAAACAAATAGCTGCTTTTCAGAGATCCCTACTGTAGATTCCAGTACTTTCTAACTAGGACAACATTTTGTAATTACGCTGGCTGAGGTTATGTGTATGTGGTGGGGTGGGGGATGGAGCCACTGTCATTTTTCTGTACAAGATGAACTCTAATAGATATGAAAGAGGTAGATGATTAGGTCACTTCATCCACCCCTCTGCCAATGTGGGAATGTTCTCTCACAAGTACGTTCTGGACTGCAGTGTCCAATCTAGCTTCAGATGACTCAGAAATTGGCTAAATGTTGATCTTTACAGTTTCTCTAAAGACAGCTCTTTGCTCAGCCTGCTGAAACTTGGGGAAGCTACTTTGTTTTGGGTTGCGAGTCCCAATCTTTTATCACTCAATTGCCTGTTAATTTAGCTGGCGGACTTCATGGGCTTTCACATGGCTTGCAACTGAACATTTTTTAAGGCAATTCATTTGGCTCGAATGAATCACTTCTTCCCAAACCTTTGGCGAGTGATCTGTTAAAGCAGTAAAACTGTATAAAACAGAGCCAGTTGAAACAAATACCTGCTGTGGGGGTGGGGGGAGCACGAGGGGAGAAGAGGACGGGAACAGGACACACATTAGCCTAAGTACACAGTGAAGATCATTAAACAGGAAATGAGGTCTTAGTAATTCTCTAATGGAGATGTGTTTACATGTTTTCTAGATAGCTGATGGTTTTAGTTATACATTCAACTCTTCGAAATGAAATTTTGTATAAACGGCAAGTAAATTTGGACCGTGCATAAAAATGATATCATCTCAACATTTGAGTCTAGAGCTTAGTCATTAGKGTAATATTAATTTAAAACACATTTTTTTTTTAAAAGTAATCTTAATCTTTCTTCTGGCACAGGTCATTGTTTACAGGCTATTTGTAGTACGATATCTTAATTTTTTTTTTTTGATTGACTAAATACTGTGATTTTCAGAAAAATCTCCTGAGTCCCCTGTGTAACTGCAAATATTTACTACTCAATACAAGGCCAGCAGAAAACATGGCTTAGAAAAAAACCCAACCTGTAATATCACCTATTATGCATACATTTTTATTTAAAAAAATAAAGTTTTAAAAATACACTTAGTTTAACTTTAAAATACTGTACTGCATCTGTTATCTTAGGTGAAAAAGATGATTGTTTAGTTTTAGGTTTGAATTAACTTTTTTTTTTTGGGTTGGATTTTAAAATACCATTGAAATACACAGTAGGTTAGCAGATGTGGAAAGCCCAAAGCACCTTGCAGTGTGAAGAAACATTCGATTTGATGGCTGGGTCCTTCCATGAATTCTGAATTAGACACTTTAAAATTGCCTTTGCCGTTACTGTAGTGCTCAACCTATTTAGACAATATGTGTATAAGCAAAAGCACTTGTTGCATTTCCTGTATTTAACCACAAGCTCAGTGCTGCTTCCCATGGATGGTGAAACCTGGTCCGCTGAATGCCAGTAATAGCAAATGCTGCTTCTGTATTTTGAAAACTGCCTTGTTTGGAATCAGAAGACATTTGCCAGACCAAATCCTAACAGAGCAGTGACTTCAAGTAACAAAAAAAAGAGCTCACATCTCTCGTGGCTTACACATCTATTCCGTGTTGGTAGTATTTAGCAGTAAATATTGTTAGTATACCTTAAAAAAAGCTTAGAGAACGTGAAACGTTTCTGCTTAAAATAGTGCACTGATGCAGTTTTACAGGGTGCTGCGTGTGTCTTCCCTGAAATATTCTCTATCCCATCTGGTCAGTTACAACTATTTGTAATAGTATTGCATTTTCTGTCAAACTAACAGCTATTTTGTTTTTAGACAGGACCCAGGGCTTTGGTCTTCTCAGTACATTAGCAGGTGCAAACTGTAGCATTGGATCAGAAGAGAACCAAGATACAGAAGTAAACAGTAATTCCTATTTCTTCTTCTTCGCTCATACTGTTTCTTGTGTTGCTCTTTCCTATTGTCACACTTGGTGTGGTGGTGGTGGGGTTTCTTTTTTTCTTCCTTTCTCAAGGGATGCTTCACAGCCTGTTGGAATGTATTTTAAAGGAAACATTTCTGAAGTCTGAAAAACTATCTGCATTTTTCTTACAAGTCCTCCTGAGACATTTGTTCCTAGGAGCTGTCGCCTCATGGCTGTGAGCTTGCTGTTCTTCAGGACGTTGCCTCAGAACTCATCATTTTACCTGGAGATGTCTGATTGTGTGCTCAGTGTGGAAAGCTGTTAGGTGTCAGTCACACTGGCTTGAGCACTGTGTAAATGCTTTACCCCATACAAACCACTGGAGCCAAGGAAAGATTATTAAAAGCTCCATTCAAGTAGTTGTTTTTCATTAATATCCAAGAGCAGTATTTTGTGCAAAACAAGAACAATCACTTGGTAGTGTTATTTAAAAAAACAACAATAAACCTATCAGAGAAAAGCTTCGTGTAGTACCTGTGTACAGTGTTGCAAAAGTGGCTTTTCATAATACACGTGGTACAGGTTTTGCGGTAAGTAACAGTTTAAGATAAAGAGTAAGTTTTTGAAGTCAAAGCAGGAAGCACCTGATTTGCTGATGATGCTTTTGGGGTTCGTTATTGGATACTCTAATATCTATTTGTTTCCTGACAGTCCAATCCATCATCAGCAGATGGAGAAGAATCCCATTTAGACAACAGAGAAGATGGAGCCAGCACAAACAACCTACAGATTGACAACGTTGTAGGTAAGCTCATTCTCTGCTTGGCAGATAACGCTGGAGGAGGCACCCCTGGCTGGGATGGTCCCAGAAAGCCACTGGCTTTTTCTCAATGAAAAGTATGGCATAAACGCGCTTGGCAGAGCCAGTAGAAGCTAATTGTTTAGTCTTTAGGTGTTCTCCTTCTTGAAAAAATGGGCCCAAGTTTGGATAGGACAGAGCCCCGGCAGTACTACCAACTGGAAACATTCAGAACTGATTTTGTGAAATTTTCTGATGCGCATATTGTGTACATTGTGTATATCTAGAAACATCTTTATAAGAATAAAGTTTCAAGCTTTATGGTTGCAGAGAAAAATCATTACAGTTTGACCCAGCAGGAGGTGAATGAAGCACACTCTACTTGGGTCAGCCCTAAGAGGCTCAGGTGTTTTAAGCTACAGGTCCTTGAATAATTACGCCATTCCAGGAGATGGGACTTTCTTACAAGTTGTATGTGGGGATCTTCTAAAGGTTGGGTGTTGTTAGTTGTGGTCTAAGCATAGTCTCATTACTCTTTAATTTACTCTGTGGCTGTTCCTAGGCAGATCGTTTTATAATAAGCAAGAAACCTTAAATATTGGATGAACTCAAAAACACTCTTGCAATGTAATGTATCAAAATTAATTACCACTGTAATGATGCCGTGAGTTTTCTGTATGAACAATCGGTAAATTAAATGTTTCTTTCCCTCCTATGGTGTTGGAATTTGCAAATGGGATTTGCAGATGTTAAAATACTGTTTTTATCAGAAAGGCTTTCATACCTGCTGACAAAACAGAATAGTTTACCTTAAACCAGCCTATATGCATTTATTTCAGATCCCATGTTAGATATGGACATTCAAGAGTTAGCCAGCCTAACCACAAGAGACGGTGACCTGGAGAACTTTGAAAGGCTGTTTTCAAAGCTGAAAGAAATGAAAGGTAATGTAGCAGGGAGAGACATACTGAGCTATATCACCTATTCTAATCACTCGAAGGCATGAAAGCAAGTGTGTGAATTGGGAAGTCCGTACAAATTCCTATTCTCCTGTCTGAGGTTTTTTATAAGTAGCTGATGTTTTCATTAATTTGCCCTTCATCTTGATAGTGCTTTTGAAAGAAGTAGATATTGCTCAGCTGACTGGTATCACACTGATTTTGTCCACAGTGAACTAATGCTACACAGTTTTCTATAAACAAACCTTTTTTTTTTCACTGTCCAACTGCGTGCCAGTCTTGTAGTTTAAAGCTACAAATGTTTGAGATGAAATCCAGTGTGCTCAGACGCATCGACTTTCTGGTGTTTGGGAATTGCAGTTGCTCTTACTAAACAAGATTCCTTTTTTTATGATCTTAAACTAGTTTCTTGATAGTCCCCTGAAAACAGCTGCAATAGGCATTTCTCTCCTGCTCACTCCTGAGGTTGACAACCTAAGTCATGTTCTCTTTCACAGATAAAGCTGCAACGTTGCCTCATGAACAAAGAAAACTACATGCGGAAAAGGTGAGGTTTTGAAATTGGCATTGAAATTATTAAAAATGGGGTTTTCCTTTCYAAGCCATAGTTACTTCTCTTGTAGAGTTCCTATGTTAAGGGTAGTAAGAACAAACCGCCCAGTCCTAGGGAAGACTGTCTGGTATCTCCCAAGAACTGAATAACAAACCTGGAATTTTGAAACACCAGAAAAAGCTTTCCCCTTTCAGAATTTCTGAAATGAAGGCCCTGCAGTCACTGAGGGTGTAAGCCAGCTTCCACTTAAGTCAATGGAAAAGCCTTGATCCCAAGGAAAATTTAATCATGCCTTAATTAGCACAAGTTTTGTATCATCACGTGTGCCTCCCATGAATTCTAAATTATTGCCTCTGTGTTGCTGAAATTTCTTAACTTCAGAGAGGATTAGCATTGAACCTAGAAACATGGTTGCTAGATTTAGCTGCTGCTCAGTTTCTATTTTTTGGATGGTAAATGCAAAATCTTCAGTCATTTGAGGGGAATTTTTCTCTTTTTCCCATCTTTTTTTCCATTGTTAGGTGGCCAAAGCGTTCTGGATGGCAATTGGAGGAGACAGAGATGAAATTGAAGGTCTCTCCTCGGATGAAGAAAACTAAGTTCTTCTGTAGCTGTAAGCGACAGAGCAATCCTAAGAGAGTGATCTTCTCCTGCAACGAGTGTTTATTGTGAAAAGCCCCATTTAGCTTTAGTTGCTTTCTTTGGTTAAAGGATTCTCCGTATCATTGTAGCGAGTAACACATTCCACAACACCTAATGGTTAGAGTGGTTTTGTCTGACTGCTCATTTATTCTCTCTCAGAGAATTTTGGAAGGCGATGCGGGCAGTTAGAGGAAATAATAATTAGTTTACATTTTTCAAATTAACATTTTTATTGTTTCCTCTTTTGAGTTTAAATAAACAAATTTACTACCAGTTATCTTTCTACATATGGCTGGTGGTTGTTAAGTGACTACTTAATTCTAAACTCAACATTTTAGATGTAGGCCTGTTTGATGTTTTTATGTAGCTTTATAGCTGACTTACTAGTTAAAACAAACCAGATTTATATGAGCCATGAAGAGGAAGCCGCTGAATTGTGCCCTGTTGTGGGATGCTATGCCAAGGCTGCAAGGTTAATCCTGCCGAGTGCCAAAGCTATTAAAAATGGCCCACAGGCTTTGAATTCTGTTTGCGTGTGTAAGTATGCGGTCCTTCCCTGGAAAGTCAGGTGTTGTGCCACGCTCCCTGGGTTTCCATTAGAAACTAAATTTGGGGTTAAATGCAAGACAGATTTTTGCTGCTGTTCCAGGGGTGAAGTTCCCTGCCCAAACCTTCTGCAACACTTGGCCTCCAAAGCCTGGCAGAACGCACAGACCGTCTGCTGGTGAATTCTGTCCTAAACACCTAAAGACAAAAGCTATGATTTCAAAAACCCCACATTGTCACTTGGTGCATTTATTACAGACTTACGCCCCTGTATGTTCATTAGAAGGCACCAGAGTACAAGCCTCAAATTGCTGCTTCGTGGTATCAAGGGTTAGAAAAAATTCCTTCGTCCTTACATTTAGTATAGTGTCATCTTCTGCACAGTCACACAGCCCGACTCGGTGGAGAGTATGAACATGCAAGGCACTAGGAAACCAAGAAGGAAGGCATAGGCTGGTGAGGGGGAGAGAGGAGAAGAGGTAAATGCCGTCCTATCTCCTTTCCTACTACAGTCAATTGTGAGGTACAGTCAGCAAATCAATGGAGAGAGGCAGCCCACAGATGCCCTGCTGAAGAATCAGGCCTTCTCTAGTGCTTGTGCGACATACCCTGTGAAATGGCATGTATTTTCCCCAAGAGCATTTCCTTATCAATCTGAAAATATGCTGTGTTAAGCAATCTTATTTAGAAATTTTGAAATTAACTTTTCCAATGTCTGTTTTTTCGTGTCAATAAATTTTGTGAGTCTTGAGACAGTGGCTTTTCATAAATTGACGGCTTTAAATTTTAAAAGCGCTTTCACAGTGGTTCTTGACATTCATTGCCTCTTCTTTTAAGATTAAGCAAAGCTAAAATAATAGGCTTCTTGCAATGCTGTAAATCATCTCCTGAGTAAAAACTGCAGCATTTTCAACTCTTAAGAAACAGAACTGGAACCTTCTAGTAGTTTGAAAAGCATTTCTCATACAAAGACTGAGCAGTAGCTCCACCGTAGTAAAATACCTATTTTTAAGAAGAAATGTTCCTTTTACAGGGATACATTCAAGGAACCACACCTACCAGGGCCACCTCCTCCAAATTGGACGATACGGAACAGCTGCTGGGCCTTGCTCTGACGTTGCCATCTCCTCCCGTTCTCTCCTCCTTTTGCCCCAGCGCAGAGAGCTGTAATAAAGAACTGAAGGTGGTTCCTTCCAAGTAGGGAACAGTTTTCCGTGTTTGCTTCTTGGTAGCTGAAGACTTTTTTTTTTTCCTTTCTAAATATTTGTTGTGCAATAGCGATAAATGGCAAAAGTGCAGTTAATTAATTGAATGCAGTGAAGAACATAATGCACTTGAATACTTTATAAACCCAATTCTTTATACATGTGATATACGTGTGACAGTTTATTTAAATGTAATAAAATTCTACAAATTAAAATCAAGTTCTTTGCTGCCTTTTTACAAGGTAGCAGCAGCTAAATTCCCATAAATGATGCCTTATCCCAGGAATCAGAATTACCAGTTGGGCAACACACTTCTTCAGCCTGTTACAAAGAGGAGGAGGAGATTTGTATTACAGGAAATATATCTTGGAAAGCATCACAGCTCTTGGTATAGAGAGGGACGAGAACAAGTCTTTGAAAGCGCAGAGCAAGCATTGACAGGACGAGCAAGCGCGATTTGATCAGAAGAAGGACTCTGGTATAGCGGGAGTTAGGCCTGATAGCCACCGTCCCGCAGGGAAGGCATCCGCGTCGCTTCTGCCTGYGGTTGGCAGAACGTTTGCACAGATAATATTTTGGTGCAGATCTTACTAACATACCAAGAGCTCTTTCACACGTGTTTCTGTTGTAAATGCGTGTCTTGTTTGCAGATGCAGCCTGTGCTTTAAAAAAGCACAGTTCATCAAGGTAGGAAGTGTGGCTGGGAGATACTAGGAAATCGTTTTAATGATCCTTAAAGAGTATTGTATTGTATTTTTAAATCAAAGTTTACTTTGCTGGCAGCTTGTTTTTTGTTCTGTGGGTTGTTTTTTTTTCTTCTGAAGAGAGGCTTTGTTTTTGGCTACAGAATTTCTTTACAAAATAGATGTTACAGAAATGACTACAAGGGGCATTAACGGAAAAGCAAACCTGAAACTTGTTGTGTCTTTTACTTAGTTTCTCTTTGTACACCACAGCRTTGTTTAGCAACAACAAAAGAATTCCCGTTTTGGTTTTAAATCCTTACAACAGCTTTGAAGTTGTTAGCTTTCCCTGGTACTGGTACTCCAGTGCTGAACTGGAACCGCTCTGGAACAGCTCTGCAGTTAAGTTTATGCGCTGTGGCTAGATGTAGCGGCTTTTCCTAGGTAAGGATGGTCACAAGAGCATCTAGATAGACAGTAAATGAATTTTAGGACACAATTCTGAGGGAAAACATGACAATGCTTCAGTGAAAATGGGAAGCACCAGTTTCTGGCTGTGGTGTTTGCAAGAAAGCTGAAAGGAAGGYGATTGCATCTGTGTTAGCAAAGAGCATCAAAAAGGGTTCCAGCAACCATTCCAAAGGCTGCGGAAGACCTTTAAACTAAACAGAACCAAAGAAATTGCAATTCCAGTGTTAGCTGTGGCACAGCGATCACTGAATCTCATGAAAACGCACTATAGCGAGTTAAACTTTCAAGGCTCCATCAGTCTACATGTTTCGGGTTTGACTGCCAGTAGTTAGTTTTCCCTGGGGGTCCACAGCRGCCACGTGAGTGGCTGGTGGCAAGAGAGTAATCGAGCGGGGGATGCAACGAAGAACAGAAACGGAGCGTGTGGAAGGCAGTGAAGAAATCAAACAGTACGGAAACTGAAATCGTCTTCCTATTGCTCCACGCTGGAGGCAGCTGTTGACCTTACGAGCACACGCACCGTCGTCAAGGAAGAGCCGCAGAGGAGCGACGCGGTGGCAGGGGCTGCGCTCCGGGGAAGGTTTGCAGAACGCCCATCTCTCCCCGTGCCGTTTTAACCCAGTGGCCTTAGATCTGCTTTAGCGCGTTTCACACAGATTTTATCTCTACGCTCTGAAAGTAACCTCCCCCTCCTCCAAAATCAGCAGACTAGCCGCTCTGTTGGAAAGTCTGTTCTCCAGACGCAGAGAGGAGAAGTAGAATCCTCTCTATCTCTCCACCAGCATTCGCTTGGACAGCGGCACCTTCTAATCCGAAGGAGCATTTGCAGAAGTGAGTTAAGAGTTTGGGGGCCGTAGAGAAACACGTTCTGCAGTCAGCTACGACTGTATCTGTTACAAACATGGCTCAAGTCTTCTTTTGCATTCAGGTTTGGTAGTTTTACCGATCCATCCTTAAATACAGCCAAAACACGCTGTAGTTTTCCTGGGCTTAGAAGGCTTTTCATTGCAATACCGCTGCTTTTCTGACTTGAGAAAAATCGCTTTTGTTGCACTGTCTGGTACTGATTTTGTTAACGATAMGAAACAGTCCATAAGGCTTCTGAGGCCAAGTCTGGTCTTTCTCTGTAGCCAGTTCAGTTTTCATTTCTTTTTGTGATGAGACCAGTTGCTAGGTGATTATAAATAAATTGAGTATAGAATTAAACTGACAAACTCCAAGTCTGCCACTGTTTGCTAGTGAACTTCCAGCTCTGACTAAAGGCTACAGAAATGTTGTGTTCAATTATTAACAGGAGAAACTGTTACTTGCATACAGTAACAGTAATATGTATCTCAAACAAAAATGGATTACTCCAATAGCGTTCTGGACTGGTGGAAACATTGTCCTAAACACCCACAATTAGTAGATTATAGCAAAAAAAAAACCAAAAAACAAACAAACAAAAAAACCAGGAGGTTTATGTCCTTTATAAGGTGGGTGCTGTGGTGTCGGACTCTGGTTCCCAGCCTCGGTGAGGCTCGCTATCGCTGCTTCCACCTTCTTCCCTCCCTCCCATGCAGCCGCCCTAACGCAACTGCCTGATGCAAGGGAGCTTCCAGCAGAGCTTGGTGAGGAGAAGCCCCGCCAAGAGCAAGCACAGAGACGGGGATGAAACCCCCGTGCAGAACCACCCACTGCAAGTATAAAACCAGAGACCCCCGCTCCCCTGGTTTCAGAGTAACCCATTGCTGGTAGGGCATTCCCGGTTCTGGTCTGGCACGTCGGCGTTGCTGTACGAGCCAGGCTGCAGGCCTGGTGAAGGTCTAGGACGATACCTGCAAGAGGATTTTCCTGCCAGTACAGACCAACCGCTTGTTACCCCGCTTCTGCCTGAACTGAAACCTCCACGGAATGTCGATTCACTTTTTTTTTTTTTTTTTGGCTATGGCTTTGAGATTTTTTCATTCTTATCAAACCTGTATTTTGCTTCAGCTTCCCATTTTCAGTGCAGACAAGAAGATTGTGATCCTGAAATCCATGACACGTTCAGGTGACAGCTAGCAGAACTCGCAGCTCGGAGCTGATTTACTACATCACACTTGAGTTTTGGCAACCCCAGTACAAAACCTGGACGAGACCCTTTTATTACCACATTGTTGGAAAACAGAGTGGAAAAAGTATTCTCGTAAATCCTCTGTCAGGAAAAACAACAACAAMAAAAAAATCTGAATTTCACTGAAACCCTAGGAGGAACGTTAGGAGTTCACAGAATTAGATCATAGTGTGCCTTGGCTTAGCAATGCTATTTGGAGAATGCCCTCCCTGAGGCCAGCTGAATGCCAGCGTATATGTGTTTTTTTTTTTCCCCCCAGTACGGCACCTGCCCTGACTACCTGCCTTCTATTGAAACAGCTGCTTCGCTGGACATTTCACAGCCCGGAGTCACCTCTAGGCACAGTCCCAGTAAGGAGAACAGCACAGGGACACGTCCGTGGCATCCAGTTCTCTACGGCTGACCAGGGCGGGTGCGGAGGACCCCACCACCCTGCAGCCGCCACCGTTCAAGCTCAGCTACTGTTTAATTTCTGACTACAGYGATTGCCTCCTTGAGTGGCAGGGAGGAGCAGTGTCGTCGCTGCAAAGAGAGACCTCAGACTCGAGAAACCTGTTGTAACAAGGAGTAATAGCCAAAAATACAGCCTGGGAGATTAAGATGGGAAAACTTTTCCACTAGGAACATAATGCAGCCATGGAACAGCTTGTCTGGGGAGGAGGTGGGTAGAATCTCTGTTCTTTAAGATTTTTCTTCAAGATTTATCTGGACAAAAGCCCAGCTGACCTGATCTAGAGTTGGCAACAGTCTTGGATCAAGCACAAGGTTGGACTAGAGACCTCCAGCAGTCTCTTCCAGCCATCATTTCTCTGATTTGATGGAACAGTTGGGGCACTTTTAAACCAGGTCTGAGAGAAGTCATGTTTTTCAGTAAGGTAACAGATTGATTGGATGAATGCTACCGAGCTGGCCCAGAACATGTGCCGTTCCAAGAGCATTAACACCTTATCACCAATGCACTACGGACCGGAGACCACACTTATCCCCACCCACCTGCCTTCCTCTGTTTTGCAGAAGTGAACAACTGAGCAGCCAAACCCATGCCTTCAGCACGGGACTTAAAAAACAAAAGATACAATTCCTCAACACCRAGACACCAGAGGTATTTTAGGGTCTGCCTCATGACAGGACACCAAGGACAAAGCAGTAAATACTCCACTGCAGCTCCTACACTTCTGATAACAGAGGTTCCCAATTCACAGCCATAAGGTGAAAATACAGCTATAGTTTAGTATACCGGGCAAAGAGTGAATGTTCAGCTACGTCTGACTTTTCCAGCAGTTCGACAATGAATCCTTTGAGCCACTTCTACTCACCTTTGAATCCCGTTAGTTAAAAGAACTAGTTGCAATTTTTAAATTATTTTTTATATCTGGCTTTAAATTCCTGAACAAAACTGTCCAAACTGTGAAAAGAATGAAGATCTTACCTGTAGCTGAGATCTCGTGCGAATTACTGGGAACAACCTTCATTATACGTACCTAAAGATGCTGCTGTCTCTGAATTATCTGTGGTTTCAAAACTCGAAATGCTTTCAGTTTATGTCCTTAAATATATTTTTACAATATCCTTATTTTCTCATGAGCCTCAGTTTTCAAATCAAAGTTTATTAAAATGTCAAAAATAGAACTTACAGTTTCACATATGAAATAAGAGGGCATACATAGTACAGGCCTTTAGTAACAAAATAGGTGAATAATGCTTAACAAGCTAAAGCATGTAGGTGACATCACCGGTCATTAACATACAATCTCAGGATAAGAAAATCTAAACACTAATGCAAACATGCTCATACATATCTATCAAAGGGGGAATAGTTCAATCTAGCGTGACCAAAGTAGGCTGCCTCCATTGGGAGAGTGAACTAGATGCATCTCAGCAGCAGAGACTGGTGCAGACTCCTCTAGTATCCACGTACTGGAGGAAACGTAAGATGAACCAAAACATTTATGGAGTAATAGGTTATTTTCTTTTTAAAGCCTCATAAATCTGAAGAGCACAATTCAAGGGCCCATCTGGGAACCTGACTTGTTGCTAAAAGATAAAACAGCAACTCGGGTAAAGGCTCCTGCTGGAGAAGTCCTTGTTCTGTTTTATTTGCCAGGGTTTGTTGCTCAGTGCTGAGGCGAGTCTCTTGTTCTCACATCAGTGACTGCCCGATTTCTAGCAATCATCAGAAAGGAACATATGAAAGATTGAATACTCTGAGTCCTTAATTGCCCTTTCTGTTAAAAATTAAATATTTGATTCATCTGAATATTCAAGAAAGACAACATAAATACAAAAGCATGTACATAATAAAAAAACATATACTGAATTTCTTAACCATACCGCTCAATCAACTACTATATAGTGACTAATTATTTCTCATTCTAGCTTACCAGCTTATTTGTGAAATTCCATTCCTCCTACCTATCCAGTACCTTCGAGAACTAGGAAAGCTCACAGATGTTTTGTGATATGGCTGAAGTCCTTCACTGAGCTGTGTTCTTCTTGCTCCTTGTGCTTTTCCAGTTAGTAAAGTAGCACAAGGCAGGGATGACAATACTTGCTGCTTGAGATGGAGTCCTGAATATTCTTCACCCTGCAAAGGAGTCCTCTGCATGGTTCAAACTACGCTGATCCTCAAGGGGAGAGGAAACTAATTTGTTTAACTCTTTCTCAAAGGTTACCCCCTCAAAGGTTTTCATGGCATATATGGGTAGCCAGAGCTTTGGGGAAATTTGTTTTGATTAGATTTCTCCATCTTTGTACATACGCATGCTGATTCCTGGCGATTAAATCAAATGGACAGCACTGGATTACTTCTAAGACAAGCTTAACACAAAATACAAACTGCAATTCAGTTCAATACATTAATAATAATAATAAAAAAAAAAAAAAATCACCACAGTCATTTAAAACCACAAGGCCATCAATATCATCTGCCAGCAGCCAGGCCCTTGTGTATGGCTACACCAATTAAAAAGAGTCAAAGTTCCTGCTAGTGACTCTCTACTAGTAACAAAAATGTATGAAATCTCGTAAAACTAGCCAAGACTACCATTAAATGAGAAGATATTCCAGTACAGATGTGTAATCTAAGCTAGGGCATGATTGATTGCATACATTTGTGCTACATATCAAAGCTACTTTAATAAAGTTTTAGAAAAAAGTAAAACCAAGAAGAAGCCAGGTGCACCTCTGGGGCACGGCTGCCTACAATCACCTACAGCCGAATGCTACCTCTTCCCTTTCGTTAGTGTCCACGTGAATGGCATGATTAAGCATGTTTCAGATCTGATGGGCGAATTAGCTTTCATCTGTACAATCCACGTCAACTGTGCAACATAAAAGGAAACTCAGCCGTAACGTCCCTTGGATCACACCCCTTCCCCAACCTTTATCTTTTCATTTGTTGCATGGTACAGGACTTTCCATTTGACTTTATAAGGTAACTTGAGAAACCATAAAGCTTTTATGAATTAGTGAGAAGGCAAACACAGGGGAGGAGAGGAAATTAATACTTTAGCGGAGATAATCTTCTCAATTTTATCTAAAACTGTACTGCTAGACCAGCTTACGTTTTCCATTTGAAGTCATTTTACTTAAGGGATGATGAGGTGAGATTACCCAAAGTTTTTATGCATCATCTGAATCCTGTTTTTCAAAAGGCATCTATTTATAGCGGTTAGCAATTAATTATCCTTTCTCAAGTAGAAGATATAAATCTGGTTCCTAGCGGAAATCCAGGTCCAATTCTTAGTCTGGCTGAGGAGGCGATTCTGCGTGCAAACTTCATATTAAAGTTAGGGTTTATTCCAGCTTGTAGCCTCTGGGTCAGGCCGGGTCCCTGCACACGCCGTCATGTGTAATGAACTCTCTGACACTGGAATTTAAGATGTCATTTTTGTTGCTAATGCACAAGGCACCACAGAGTCCAACTTCCTCCATGATTATGTGGACAATGAAAACAGTTTGTTCCCTAAAATAAGCAAATATGATTTAAAGACACGCAGGGAGGAAACCTGGGGCCATTTTACATCGCAGATTTTTTTCCCCCTCTCTCACTAAAACAGCAAGTCAAATACTTCCACAAAAGTCAGGATAAATTTTTGTTTGCAACTATGTTAGAAACCTCTATCTGAAAGTATATGCCAAATCAATCCACAATGACAGACAGACCTACTTTTTAAATGGCTAGAAAATACTATTTTATACAGATGCTCTTATTGTACAAGTCCATGCAATCAGAGATTTAACTAAAATCAGACACATTGCAAAAACTAAAAAAAAAAAAAAAAAAAAAAAAAAAAAAAAAAAAAAAAAAACAACATGAAAAAAAAAAAAAAAAAAAAAAAAAAAAAAATTAAACATTCTAGAAAACCTCCAGTGCTATGATACAAGCCGTGTTGCACAGTGAAAGCTCCAGTCAAAATTCTGCAAGAGGATATTCAAAAGTGCCTGTATCATTCAGGAGCACAACCACCACTGAAAGTCTTCCTCAGAATTTAAATTTCATATACAAAAAGTCATTTCTTGTTTCTGGAAGAAAACTCTCCTCTAAAGCATCCTTTCATTTGCCTGGTAAAACAAACACCAGCAACGAGCCTCTCGGATCATCTGTTCCTGTGTCCACTGAACAAGGGGCGCCTCGGACCCTGTCTTGCCGATGCTTCAGGTCCAAAAGTGTTGGTTTTTTGCAAACCAAGTGGTGGGGTTGATGAACAGAGTGGTCTCAAAGGAACAAGCACATCGGAAAAGCCTCTCTACAGATAGACAGGTACATGGAAATTCCTGGCAAGTGTTTGAAATGCTATTACAAGTCGGTACCCCATTATGGGACCAGAGTGCTCTGAAGCTGCAAACCTCAACCCCCCCAAACTTCCACTGAACTCGGTGGGGCCGCTCGCATTCGCATCTGGCAGCGCAAAAGTTTGCAGGACTAAAGCCTTAACACAAACCATTGTAAAGTCCATGCGAGTCTGTCCTTCCCAGAGCCAGATCTAGCTTGTGTGTTTGTCTTTCGAAAATGAAAAAAAAAAAAAAAAAAAAAAGAAAAAAAAGATTTCCATAGGAAACTGATTATCACTTTCTCCCCTCCCCCTTTAATATTTTGGCACAAATGCATAGGATATTCAAGGCAGATATAAAGAAACAGATAACTGGATAGCATTGACAAAGTTATGAGACTTATTTGGCAAATTTGAACCATAAAAACAAGTGCTAAGGGTTTTTTTCCAGTTGTGGAAGTTGTTTGCTATGACAGTTGCTGCAGGGAAAAAAATATTAAACAGTCTGGAGCATGTATGTTTAAAATGAACATTTTATAATACAAGTAAATACACACTCTCCCAATTTCTCCAGGCAAAAACACATCTCAGAGCATTTTAATCAGCTGAAATAAGTTTTAAACAGAGGGGTTTTGTGTCTGAAATGTCCTGGTTCATGCGCAGTCACATGTGACAGCACAGGACAAGCTATTAAATTGCATATTCTGAAAATGGCAGCAAGGGCCTGTTCACTTCCATCACTAGAGCAGACCTGGACACTGAATTCACTAAGCCCCTAAGACTTCAGAAGTGGCAGATACCATTCAACATACCGAGAAAATAGAATACAAACTTTCTGTAGTTAATGCAAATAGACTGCACAATAACAAAGGCTTAACTTATCCAGCCAGAGCTCCCCACATGACAAATGTCTGTCTGTGAGCAGCTCAAGTCAAAAGTTGCTGCAGCAATATCAGAAGGAGCCTTAAGTTTGGCCTTTTGCTTCWTGTCAGTCCAGCCTGAGACCATCAGGGTATCAGCTGCATCCCTTGGGCATGAAGCAAGACTCTGCCTCCTTGTTAGTAGTCCAGCATGGGAAATTCATTCCTTTTGGGAACATTACTGGGGGAATTAGTTCTTGTGTGTGCTTTAAATGCTTCCTTTTCCCCCTACTGCTGCAATCCCAGGGAGGGCAGGTGTGGACCAGGTGGATGGAGACAGGAATGCATGAGCAAGAGTCATCCCGAAGTCCCACGGTATCTGGCTTTTCAGAGGTGCTGCATGACACGAGCCTGGAGTTGTGTGAGGCAAATGGAAAGCCTCCTCTGAGCCATCAGTGGCTCCTGTGTGCTCACAACAGCACGGAGCGAGCAGCCAGACAGGCACGACACGGCTGGAGGCAGAGCACTGGCTTCTCTCCGCTGAAACAAAGTCCAGTTTTTTATCATGATAAACTTCAGCTTCGAATTCTAACTGCAATGGCCCATAGCATTGTAACCAAAGTGCTAACAGTTTCAGTGGAAGTGGCTTAAATGGGTATTTAGTTTGAAAAACAAAACAAAACCCACTTTTTTTTTTTAGCAGATTTTTTTTCTCATCACTTCAATAACTGGGAATTTGTTTGCTATGCACTACGCATTTTGCTAAGGGTTAAGCCAATTCCATTTTCCAGAGTCTTTGTTCCCCCCACCCACCCCCAGGAGAAGTTTCCTTAGGAGACACTGGAACAACGAATACTCGGGGAGCCCATTTGTGTGAGGACCTTGTCCAGCCACTGCAAAGGACCATTAAGATGCAGTTCAATCCAGCAGGGAGTACTGGTCACTGTCTGCCGCCTACAAGAAAGAAGGGGTTGGGGTGGGGAGAGAAGAAAGAAAAAAAGAACATAAATGTGACTTACAAAACTTTACAAATGTGAAAAGGTTTTACAGCTACTGAAGCATTCTTTCCTGCTTAGACAATAGTCTTGCATGTGGGGCCAAAGGAATGTCTCTCTCCTCTATAACACGCTTTTGGCCTAGGCTGCCAACTTCTTTTAAAAACCCTACCTTTTCTCTTTACATTTCTTACGATCCCAAAGGAGCAACTCACCATATAACCTATTTACTACTCGGATTCCTGAAAACAGGCAGCATCTGATTCCCTGAAGAGAAAGGAAGGTGTTTATCTAAACAAAATTCTTCAGTTTTATTTTGCAGACCTTGCCTCTCCTAATTAGATAGCAATGTAAGCAGTTTACCAAATATGTTAAATTTCTCTATGTATAAGACAAGGATATTCTCTTTTTACGGTATCTTTAGGTTTTAGCAGAATGTGGAAGTGATGGAGAGAGATCACCGCTCAGCCATTCAGACTCCCTCCTGCAGCCCCGCGGAGCCCTCTCCCTTGTGCAGCCAGAGCTGCCGCCGAGCGTCCTTTTTGCACAGCTTGGGAGGATGCGCTGGAGGTTTGAACCCTACACTACACATGCCGTGTACGGGGCGCTCCAACAGATTTGCATTTGATCACCTGCCTCAAAAAAAGCAGAAATGCWGCAGAGTGTAAAAAGTTGCAAAACCTACCAGAAAAGCAGAAACATGGTATTAAACCATGTGTTCTAATATCCCTTGAGAGTTGGCGGCTGTGGCCTGAGAGTAGAGGGGGATGCCTTGCTGGGTCAGCGCACACCATGCTTTTACTTTCCCTTGCCACAAAGCACCTTCCCCCTCTCCTATCTGCCTCTCTGTTATTCTCCCTGAGGCCAGACCCCATGGAGTGTCTCCAGATGGTAAAGCAGGAAGAGATGGGGAGGAAAGGAAGGGAAGGGAGGCCAAGGCACAGGGCAAGGGGCTCTCCCTCCTCTGCCGAGGGATGGCCTAAGTCTTGTTCCAGGCAGAGAGGCAGGGACAGCTGCTGTGGAGGAGGAGGAGGATTACGAAGAGAGAGAAATAGCCTGGAAACAGCCTTGTTTTACACCCTCATTTCCCACAGAAGCTGTCCTTGGAATCTGTCTGTGGGAGGGAGAAGCCAAAGTCTGCGGGGGCCCAGGGAGAAAGCGCTGCTGAAAAGGGGACCCTCTGCTCTGTGGGGCTGCCCTGCACTCCCACCGCCATCCCTGCCCCTTCACGGCAGAGTAGAGGAGCGGGGCTCCGGGGTACGGCTCTGCAAGGCTTTGGCCAAGGGCTGGAACCCATTCTGTTGATGAATCTGTACCTCTCATCCTCTGAACTGAAAATGGAAGCAGCTCCCTGAAGGCACCCCACCCATTCCCAGCTCAGGCGCGGCTGACCAGAGCTGGCAGGCCAGGCGATGCCCCAAGAGTGGGCGTATGGGCAGGGCTCTCATCCCATACAGCGACTTAATGGTAAGTGTTTTGCGTTAAAGGGTGTCTCGTGAGCTGTTTGGGCAGGAGGACTGCAGGACAGGGAGAGCAGAGCACCTCTCGCTCTGTCAGCTTCAGTGAAGCATACAAACCTCTCAGGTCACAGGAAAAACTAGTCTCCCTTAACTTAACACAGAGCATTCCCCTTTGCCAGCCTAACACTGAGCAGTCCAACAACTGTCCCGGCGACACTGTACAGAAACCCACTACCCATGGGGCTGCCGCACTTCTGCCCTCTGCAAATCTATCACAGCAAACTTCATTCTGCCTTCCCACCTAGATGACCAACACATTGGCTCCAGCCTTTCAGAAGGGCAAACCCTCGAAGCTCTCCATGCCTTCAGCTTGCTCCACCGGGCTCTCGCTGGACAGAGGAGAACCTCTGCATCACAGGCTGCTTATGCAATTGGCTTCTCCTCCCTTCCCTCCACCAAATCCCTGGCACACAAGAGCACTAAACGCCCCACCAATTATACTGCTCAAAAGGCTAAGCAGTTGAACCAGAAATCACTGGAACAGTGCTCTGGATGCAGCTCCCACAGTAACGTTTTCATATATGAATCAGTTCAACAAATAAACGTGCTCTGACAAAGGCAATCAGATGTAGTATTTTGTGGCAAGGAAATGAAGGAGCAAGAAAGCAGCTTCGGCGCGGTCAGCGTGAGCGTAGGGTTTCACTGACTACAATACTCTAATGAGATAGTTGACTTTCCGTAAGTCATGCTCATCTGGATTTCATTACGAGCCGTGGCTGCAAGCCAGGGCTGAAATGCTCTCGCCCGGGTGCAGGACAATTTCAAAACAAAATGGACTCCAAACATCTGGAGAAATGAAGAAAGTGGGAGAGTAATGTGCAGGGCCCAGGCTCCAGCTGATACTATGGCATCTCCCCCGTCTGCTGCAGGCAGCTGTGCAAGGGGAGCATCGGCAGACAGCCTTGCTGCTCCGGGAGGCAAGGACTGCCCCCAGATTTTCAAATAAGGCCACAGATTTAAAGGGTAGACAGTTAAGTAAGTATTTCAAAATCACATTTGGCTTAAATCCTTGCCAGCTTTCTCTCTCATAAAACGACATTCATTTTCCAATGAATTTCGTCTCCCCTACTTGTACTATTAAATGCTGATTTCACTCCCTTTGCTACTTAGGGACGTTTGCTTGGTAATGCAGCGGAGCGACAGCAACACAAGCTATGGAGTACTCCATCCCTCACACTGTCTCCACTGTCCCCATGTTGTCAGAATAACCGTATCGTCGATTCCAAACACCAGACCCTACTGCATCTCCTTTTTTATCTTCAATATTCAGTGGGAAAAACAGTACCCCTGTTTCTCCCACTGCCTCCAGTCACATTTAAGCAACTGCCCTATGACAAGCACTAAGGAAAGGATGAGGAGATTTAACTGTAATTTTGCAGCAACTCTAACAGTTCTTCCAAATGTAAATTTTCAAGCCGAGTGCTTTTATTTTAATCCCATTAGTCCCTGATAAAAGAAGCATCAAACCCAACCCATATCTATTAGGAAGCACTCACACTGATCCTATCCTGATAACACCGTCGTCATAAAGACACTCAAACTATCAAATATAGATCTAATTTTAAGAAAAAAAATGTAATAGTTCCTACACAGGCCATCTGGTTTTATCTACTGGTAAAGCTCTTGGTTCGTACAACGCTGTGACCAAATGCACATGGTCTTCCACGTATATCACATGACGTATGTTTTACACAAATAGGATAGGAAAAACAAGAGACGAGATGAACACATTCTCAACAACTACAACCTATCTGCATTACTAAAGAGACACTGTGCTAATTCCCCCCATCTTAAAAGCTGAGTAAAGAAGCTTTGCAGAACACTATCCTAGGCTGTGAAATACAGGAGTGGCAGTGGCAAGCACAAGCATACCGCAAAGTTTCATTCGAAAGGCCTGACCTGTATTCTGCTCCCCATCCCTTGACAAAGCTCATTCGAATTGTGCACATTCTGGTCAGCTGATACACAGCTTCGAAGCCCTGATTTACAGACTGAGCCAAGAGAGCGGCGAATTCCTGGTTGTTAAAAATCTTCAAGTTACATCCTGTGAAAAAAGAACATGACAAGAACATGGCATTAGCTTAACTAGATTAAGAAATCCATTTCTTTCTGAGGATGGAAAGAAACTCAATGCTGCTTTCCCATGTCCTCAGACCATGTGATACTATACACAGATTGTTTAAACACAGCATTTCAGAAAAGGAATCAAGGTTGCCACACTTCCACAGCTCATATGCTGAAAAGGAAGAAAACCATGTTACAGGACAGAGAACGATGGATGCTAGTGCCCACACAGCAGATAGTGATCTACGAGACCAGACTTGGGATCCTCACATGGAACCTCCTTCTATCTCCTTTGCAATCATTTCCCTCATATTGTAATTTAAAAGCCTAACTATGAACATAACACTTAACAATGGCAATTGCTATAGGGCCTGAAAGAAAGGAATGCACAGGCTAAAAATAGGAACTCACTGGTGTTGGATTTAYATAGTGTCCATCAGCAGAAGTAATGGAGAAGTTCTGAAGTGAAACCACTCTGGCAAGCCAGAAACCAGTTATCAGGGTAAAAAGGCTGGTAGCAGACATGTTTCTGCTATAATCGTCTCTTAAATGTAACTATCATGTGCCAAAGAATTTTCCTTTAAAACTGGAGTTTTTCCCCAATGCTTAGTCCCAGCTAAAAGACTGGAAACAACTTATTCAACTGTTTTTAGGTGATAAAGGTGAAATATAGAATCATAGAATCATTAAGGTTGGAAAGGACCTCTAAGATCATCGAGTCCAACCATTAACAACATCCTTCATCATTTAAATAAATAAATAAATACACAACTCTTAAAAAAGTCTTGCTACGCTTGCTTTCTCCCAGATAACCAGAAACAAGTTAAACTCTGAAACTTGGCATGCAACTAATGCTCATTGGGGATTACATATGAGCCAAGTCTGAAAAACAACCATTTGGACTGTGATGAATTGTATTTTTCTAAAATCACTTTCTGAGCCTACTCTCTTGGGCTGGACTCATACTGTCATCTGTTTTGGGTCGAACTGCATATAGCAAAGCGTAACCGCATGCAACAGCTCAGCAGCTGCAGAAACAACTACCCATTTTTGTGACCATAAAAGAGCACACCCCAAGAGCCATGTATCTTGCAGAGAGTTTGAAGGGAAGCCGTGTCAGGCATATTGCAGTTTAAGGGGGGAAAATAAGAGGGGTGAGAGCATCAGGGCCAGGCTAAGCGCAGAGAAAGAGCAATGGCAAGGAAAGCAAAAAAACTTGATCAGGATCAGACTGCCAAGCTGTTCAGACTTCAGGACTGGATGGGAAGAGGTCTCTCCATGACTGTGCCTGGGAGGAGTGGGTATGACTTGATCTTGTCAACAGGGGAATGAAGAAACTGCTTCAAACCCAGCAAAGATTTGAAGATGAGTCTGAGAAGGCGGCYAAAGACTGTGGCAAAAGTGGGGAGAGCTGGAGTCCAAAAAATGTGCCTTAGATGAATCTACAGCGGAAATGTGGGTTGTTTATGTCTTCACATGTTGACTCCAGCCAGGGTGGACTCTTGTGATGTGGCTGGAGAATTAAGTCATGTTTGCAACACTGGCAGCTGCGTCCTAAGCATCTGAGAAAGGAAACCCATTAAGATGGGCCAGAGCTTGCAGTGTATGGATCTCTTCTCAAAAGAAAGACAATCTTTATTCAAATATTTGTAAACAAAAAAGTTCATTTTTTAAATATATACATACTTTTAACTGTAAAAAAATTAGCTTTTGTAAGCCTAGCTAAATAGCTAAATTCCCTTTCGAATGGCATCCTCTCATCCTAGCTTTTTTGCATGTGTCTAACAAAAAAGTATTTTCTTCCTAGATAGATGCAATAAATTCTCTTGTAATCTTTCAGCATACTTTAGACATAAGTTTGCTGTAACCAGAACAACAAGGTGCCTGCAAATGCCATTTCCCTAGAATAAAACTAATTCACAAAGGCGGGGGGGGGGGGAGTTTTATTACAGAACAGAAAAAAGTAACAATTTAAATCTATTATGGGTGAATCTAAATTAGGAAAATTTCTTACGTTATATTCTTTTACTTAAAGGTACAAACAAAATTATAAACATGACTATCAGATAATCACAATACAATAATGGACTGATAACACACACGGAACAAGTGGCAGATTCTGCTCTTAGTTCTGCTTAGATAGTGAAGTACTGTTTCTTCCTACCTGTATGAATGTAGTGCAAACAATTGTTGGAGCATACATTGCAGCCTCCTTTAGCAGTACCTTCATCCTATATGCTATAAAAAAATGCCCTGCTCAAGTTGTCAGGTTGCTTATAATAGGGTTCAAGTTTCTGATTATTGTCAAGAACGGAGGTCAGCAAATCCATGCCTACCTTGACAAAGACCTCGCTTTCCATAGCAAGTCCCTGTTTACAAAAGGTGAAGCCTGTGTAGGATCACAGATAAGGCATACTTCCTTACCTGGTGGAATCTTGCAGACTGTTGCTGGGTGCCAGCCATAGCGTTGGTTGCAGTTGGGAGACTGGACAAAAATGGCACTGTCACTAAGGCACTCAGCAAACACCTCGCCGCCAATGTAGTAGAGTCTCACTCCTCTTCCTAGGAAACACATGGCACAGTTTTGGTTTAGCTTAGAACAATCATCTGCAAAATCTGCAAGAAGATCTGGTAGAGACGTAGACAACCTCTGCATGAGACAGCTCTCAAAAAGCAGCTAAACTATGAATGATGGAAAATGAAAACCACCTCTTTTGGCCCACTGGGTAACCCCATTAGGGAGCAATAAATTTGCTCTCTGAGCAAGTTAAGCTGAGGAAGGCAGGAGGACCAATTTATAAAGTCAGAATTGCACTCTCCGGCCCCATTGTCAATCACAGCCTGGACTGCATAAACTTACCACCTCACAGCCTGCTTACTCCAAACATACATGTCTGATATTTTCCATGTGAATGTTCTATCAGTTAACATACGGTTTTCAACCTGTTCTGAAAGTGATCGCAGCTGGATACAACTGTTTGTTTATTTACTTAGTGATTTGGAATTAAATTATACAATGTTTTCAAATCCTTRCCTTTTGCTTGAGATTACACTGTATACAAGGACAAACATACATTTCCCATAGGAGTTTACACAAATTATTAAAATCTCAGTTAATAAAGAAACAAATTTCAGGAATACGTCTTTGTTGCTCAAATAAACATTTGCTGTGGTCTTACATTCCTATTTGAATATCTTGCTTTCATTCTTCCATAGAGCATAAGGAGCCTGCTGAATTTAAAGACTGATTTCTGAATCTTGGTGGGTTTTTTGGGGTTGGGGTTTTTTTGGTGCTAGAAATCATATTAGAAACAAGTAAGGAAAGATCCTCCTGTATGAAGTTTACTGCTCAGGAAAGGGTATAAAGGGGAGGAAAATCCGGACAAAAAGCAGGTTCATTTTTGATAGAAGTCAGCAGAAAACACAGCAAAGCATAAGCAATTTTGCCTTTTATTAAAATTGCATAAATCTGGGATATTCTATTTAGCTCAAGTTTAACTGAAAACAAAATTGAATGTTACCTTGCAGTATAAGCAGGAAAAGTGGAAATTGAGATGAAAATCAAGGAACTAAATTTCCATTTATAAAAGAACAGTCAGTTAGAAAACAAAATAGTGCAGGAGGGAACAGGAATACACAAGATTATCACTAACATCCATCCAAATATAGTTCAGAAGAGTGCGTGTAAAAGTTTAAATTCTGTCTCTATTACATGCAGCAATTTTAGTGTTCCTCAGTGCATTTTTTTATTATACTTTTATGAAAAAATACAATTAGTATTCCTTTATGGAAGATTAGCCTGCTAAAACACCATGGATATTCAAACATTGCAGTGTTCTAAAACTGACCAAGCTGCATGCCGATTAGGTAAATAAAAAGCTTTACATGCAGGTCTCCACCTTCCACCTTGAAAGACACTGACTAAAACAAGGAAATAGAAATTACCAATGTGTCGTCTTGTGAGTTCCACTGCCGCGTTTCTGTTCACATTAGACAGTAAACCAAGGCAGAAGCGTTCAGAATTAGATGGGTCAGTGAAACCATCCACGGTCATAGAGGGCTGAGAGGCGTGGAAAGTCTCTCCCACTCGCTGGTTGAGTTCATAGTAGGATATCGAGCACCAGAAAGCTGGCTCGCAGTAGGTAACAGGCTGCAGGTCTGCACAAAATAAAAAGCAAAATGAATCACAGGCCCTCAGGAGGGGCCAGGGGGATGAAAAAAAGCGACCGTTTTGAAATATTGTTCTGCTTCATTCCTTGGGCTCACTTTAACCATCAAACTTTAATTACTTGACAGATTTTAATGGACCGCAGCTAGAAAGTTACATCACCCCTGAAGCTTTTGGCACATGGAACAATCACAAATAGTCAAAGATATTAGTCACTTAGCAAGTGGGGTGTCGCTTAACTATCTTCATACTTGGAGAACATTTTAAAAATAAACTTAGCTTTACTATGAAATGTGGGATCACTTTTAGGTAGCCAGTACCCTAAAAAGAGAAAAGAAAAGGAGAGAAAAGGAAGAAACAGAAAACCTTAGAAAGAGCAGACCACAAACCTACTTTCAATAACACAGGTCTCCAGAACCCTAATGCTGTGCACTTACACCAAGTAGCCAGCAAGTCCAACTTTCTTTCTTACTGACTCTGTTATGATCTCTCTGGCACTGATGAAACCAGTAGGGTTGTCTGTAATACGCACCAAATTGTATGTAATACTGGCATCAAAGTAATTTAAAAATTAGATCCTTTTGCCCAGTCCATTTGATCTCAAATTTTCAAAAGAAAATCCCCAATAGATGATGACACATCTCTTTTATTGGTGTTATGGCTTGACTCAGTCTGTGGACTGAACCAAAAGGACGGAAGTTCATGAGCAGACTGAGGCTGAGGCAGTCTCAGGAAGACAATACTTCGTACGCATGAAAGGTGGGACATTCAAATGGCATCGAATGATTTAACGGCTCGCACTGAAGCCAATGAGATTTCAGCAGAGGAAGGCTCAAGTCAAATATTCTTGGAAATACTGCACTAGATGGTGCCCAGTCCTGCTGTAAGCCAAGAATCTGCTGAGCAGAGGAAGTGGAAAGCAGGCTAAGCTAATTGGTAAGTGCTCTATTCTCCACATTCAATGCAAGAAATAAAAGCAAGAGAAGAATTCCCTCCAGTCCTCCCCTCAATTTATCACTTCATCCCCATTCAAATGGCGCTTAAAAGCTGAAGAGAACAGCTTCCCATCTGGCTGAAGAGTTAACATCAAGCAGCAAAACCCAGTTTTTTCCATAGGCTTTCCCATCTGTTGCTCCCGCCAGGCTTAGGCAATTCTGGGGCTTAAGAGATCAGCTCCAAAAAATCAAAGGCAGTTTTTACCATCCCAGCCTTCTCTCACACTGAAGAGAGTGTCTTTACAGAGGTTTGAGAGTAATTTCTCATCTGGTACCTGCTGTTACTCCCTAACTTTTAGAAACAGGTTGAAGCAGCCTGGCTTCAGCCAAAAGACATGCTGGTTTCCTCTCCATTACTGTGGTGTATGAGTTCCCAAAGTAGCTAATAATCAGAAAAAAACTTTGGTTTCTGCTTTGTTACAAGCTTTGCTGACAGCAAATAAGGAATTGAATAAAAGTACATCTGGGGAACTCTGTAATCCTGAGCAGATCTTCAAAGTCTGTGAATTTTGGAGCTTATACCCATTCCCAGCTTCTTTCACAGTCTCTTTGCTTAATTGTATCATCTGAAAGAAAAATGCTCTATCACAAGCAAAGCCCCATGTTCCTGCTCTCCTCCACACATGACACCCCACAAAAGAAAAAGCATATCTTCCTCTAACGGAAAAAGACATAATGTTCAAAGCGAAAGCTAACAGAAGGCAGCTCAACAGAACAGGGGTCGCTACCTCAATTTAAGAGATTCGGTAAGCATACCTGCCATTTCTTCACATTTTAAACAATTTTAAAAAAAAAACACCAAACAATTTTATAGCTTAAAGCAAGCCCCTCTCCTGACATGCATACATGGTATTGAACACATCCAGGAGTCACACAAGTTTACTGTCTCTGCCTTTTTTTCTTGTATGACRTATTTGGTTGTCCCACTGGAAACTGCCACGTCAGGCATATTTCTCCAGTAAGAGCCTCATTTCATCGCTTAGCAGTTGTGGCCTGCAGCAGTAATCTGTATGCATCGTAACTGACTCTGGGCTTCACATGACTCCAGTGCAATTTGTATAGAGGTACAGCAAATACCAGCACTAATCAGAGTCTCTTAGGGTGTGTCCACCCACTTAAGAAAACAGATGGTGTTCCACATGACTGTGCTCTTATTCCACAGCAAGTGCCTTTCTAATTGAAAGGCTGCTCAGCTCCAGAAAAATCAAATCAACTTTTGTTGATCTTTAAGTAATGTCCTCAGATTGGTACTATCCAAGTTATAAAAACACCGAAGCCTGTATTGCTCTCTATGGTTTCGTGGTCCTTTCCTTCAGAAACCACCTCCGCTTGGTTGCGACTCAAGGGAACTGTGGATTCCCCACTGAAGGATGTACGGAAATTTTATTTCCGGCTTATTTGCAACTTGAGGAAAGACACAAACCAACAAATCCTATTTTGGAGAAAAACTTGTCTCTAAAAAATGCAGCCAAGCTTTTAATGATGCTGCTTCCTCCTGTGATTTGTGGTCTTAGGCTTCAGCTTAAGCTGTTAGGGGATGGGCGAGTTACCTCTTGTGTTAGAGCTGTCCTGAATATTCATTTTCAATTTACGGATTTACTGTTTGGGGAACACTAAGAGAATGTAGCTCTGCTAAAGCCAAAGAATCCTGAGGGGGTACACAATCAACTAAAACATGATGCATTAAAACCAAGCAAATCTTGCCTGAATGGTCTCCATATAAGTTCAACCGTGACTCACTACAGCTTTGCTTTCACAAGTGTCCACTGAGTATTGGGATGGTACCCATATTGCATCTTCCCTACAAGATGAAAGTACTATCTGTTCAGCTGCGGAGGAAAAAAAATCTGCTGGCTGCTTTGCACACTTTACAATGTGTGCTCTAAGCATAAAAGGGGTTGTTATCCTGGTTTCAGTTAAGGCGTTTGATACACAATGTATATCAGAAGTTACTGATATATGTTATCCAACTGTATTAGTTGCAGCCACATTAATTCTAGCTCCCGCCTCAGAAACCAAGATAAACAGGTGTGCACACTCCCTTCCCCCCTCTACTTTGAGAAGGGCTGTCTTTTCACTGCTTTGGGAAACAGCGTTTCAACACAGAGAGTAACAGAGGCTTATGTTACTGATGGATTTGACCATAGGGTATGTGTTTATTTCACTTACAGCTTTTGCGTCAAGTCTTTTGCGGAGCAAACACTGACAATGGATTTCCTGTACACCAAGGGACTGCCTCACTCCAAAATAACAATACGCATGCAGCCTCAGGCCTGGCTCTTGGCCAGCGTAAACTCCCTGACTTCATTCCGAATGTCCACATAATGCTGGCAACTCTCCTTTCATTTTGGTTGTTTTCTGTATTTTCTCCAGTTCATATTTCAGTAATACAGAAGAGATCATTGGATATCTATAACTTCCATTTAAAGCTTATGTTTGACAACTGAAAATTTGACAACTGAAAGTTTGGACCAAAACTAGAATGCTACCAAATCAAACGCACAAGCTGAAAGGAGGAAAAAAAATCCCAATATGTTACCTTGCAACACTTCTGTGCCTGTGAATGGAAAGATGAAACTCCCTGAGTTCCTTCAACCCCATATTACAGTTTTACAGCTTTATGCTGAAATGCATACATTGCACTTCAAACAAACCTAGCTTCTATTGTCCTAGTTGGTTTGCCTCATGCTAGTTTATTGCCTTTGTAATTCTCTGGAATATGGCCATGAGATTTAAGTCCAAAGTTCAGCTTACACAAGGTAAACTGTCTTAAAAGCTTCAGGTAGTTCTGGTCAAATAAACGGACATCAATACTGTGACATTATTTTCTTAATGGCAAAACCGCAAAAACCCACCAACACACTGCTGCTGAGAGCTTGCTGATAATTTTCCTCATTGCACCCTGTTGTTTTTTTTTTAAATTTCTATTCAATTTTCTGAAGAAACACACAGAGAAAGCCTGATTAAACTTCTGCAGATCAAAGTACAGCCCAAGACACTGGAGTGTTCTGCTTATCCACAGAAAGCAGGAGCACTGCAGGTCACCAGCCACCAACTAACTTCTGTCTAACTGGAGAGAGAACCTGCAAAGCTGAGAAAAAGTTCTGCTCTCACAGCCTGTGCAACCCCTTTCTGGGCTGCAGAGACCAGAAGGTCTCTGAAGGCTGAAGGTCTCGGGCTACTGGTGTTTTCACCTACACTGCTATAAGCAGCTCCTTACTTTAGATATGCCATCTACAAGGTACGGATGATGACAATTTTGTCATTTGACAGTTTTAAGAGTTGCTCAGCTACATGCCATTTCATTTATTATTTTGTAGCTTCCTCACATGCAAAAATTTACAATAAATTTTTAAAAAGAGACAAGAAGTTCTTAATTTGTGGAAGCTCTTGCCTAAGAGCAATAAATATTTGGTTTGCAAAACTTAAAGGTATCTTTTAATGTTGGTAAGTTAAAATGCTTTTCTGATGTCTGGTCCTTAGACTACAAAGAGATTCCGTGTGGTTAACCAGGTTTGCCTGCTCCTACTTCGTTTTTGTCACCAGACAGCACATTAGACATCTGACAGGCCCATCAGCTGAGCAGCATGTGTTAATAACCAGTGTCCTTATTAGAAAGGATATGCGTTGGGGCCTCTTTCCTAGAAACTCCTTTCTTCCTTATGTAAGGCAGATGCCACAGTCAACTTGCCAGGTTGGTTTTGTTACATGTAATTGGCTTTTTATTTTTAGGTTGAAAAAAAATGCTAGAAATTCTCATCAACTCCTAGGCAGCACACTGGAGCATAATGGATTCAAACAAAAAAAAGAAAAAAGGAAATAAAAATAAGTCAGCCATGTATTCTCTTCTTAGGCTTTAACAGTTAAAGCAAATAAAAATTTAGTGGCACTGTGGCAATATATTCCATGCTTTGGAAAAAAAAAAAAAGAAAGGCAAAAAAAAGAAGAGAAAAGAAATCCCCCCTTCAACAGCCCCAAGGTATCCACAAGTCAGCCAATGACTAACAAATTTTGGAGCAGTGTCAAAGTACCCTGTGCCAGGATTAAAAGCATATGTAAACTTTACGGCTATGGTTATTCAAGAGTAATCTCAAGTGGCCTCTGTCTGCTGGCTTAATGAACATTTAGAGAACTGATCCTGCAGCTAGCCAGAGCTATGAGTACTTTTTATGACAGACCGTTGAGAGCAATTTCAAATAGGGTAAGAGCTCAAGCTGATGAAGATCAGACCTTTTATGTCTGTAGGTAGAAAAATAAAGGGCAGAGCCATTTGAGAAGATAACAGAGGTTCAGAGATAGCCACAAAACCTCTAATAGTACCTCAAAGGTAAAGGCCCTGTTCAACTGCTATTCCTTCTTCAGCTTTCCTCCTGTTTACTGTCTACAGGTTATGGAGTGAATCAGTGACATCAGTGGTCTAATATAGCACTTAGGACTGGACTATCTTCCCAGTGCCCAGGATGGAGTTGGGGGGGGAAAGATAACTCAAGATTGCAGCGTAACTTGAGTTTGCTTGAAGAAAACCAACTGGCTGGTTGGTCAGAAAAATCCCACAGTGCATCTGTGGTTTGTGCATCTCACCTACAACATTCCTCCAGGCTCATTTGAGCATAAGACCCCACAAACACCTCTGATGCTCAGGTAAGGTTGTCCATGTCATCTGCACCTCTTACACGCTAGCATTCCTGCCCTCTCTCCATTTATTTGGACTCTCCAACCGCACACCAACCAGCTAGCCTCCTCCACTTTGCTCTGCTCAGACCATGCTCAATTTCATGCTATAACAACTTACACACCTGGGCCATCAGTTGTTCCAGTGGTTTAGGGCACTGGGACATGAGGGCTCTGGGCTGCTTTATCCCTATGCAGTCTAGGGATGCCCCTCAGGTAGACTTACCCTGTGGTCTGACACCATCCCAGCACTTGTAGTTTTGTTAGGAGTCCCCAGCCACTGCCACCCAAACCCTCAAGGCCATGCCTATCTGTGCTCTGTAACTGCACACTTGCTCTGCTGGGGACGTGGGTTTGCTCCTGAGCTGGGTTTATGTGATTAAGTAATGGATTTGCTGCCCATCAATCAAGCAGGTGATTGCCTGAGCTGATGAAGCAGTGCAGGCAAATCTGTTGCTCTGAACCTCAGCCCCCTGTCCACAATACGTGGATAGCAGCATTTGCCCTATAATAGATGTTACACCAAGTTAATAAACATAAAAAAATTGCAAGGCACTCTGGTACATTGTGAAAGAGACCGGTAAGCACTAAAAATTTACAAAGTAACCTTCCAGGAGACAAAATTTAACCTCAATCTGTGTCCTTTAAAAATATAAGAACACAAAACCACCAGCAAGAGAGATGGACGTATTCCTCGCAAACTCATGTAATCAAACAAGTGTATTTTTGCTGCAGTCCTTCACTCATTCTTTCTGGTATTTGTCTGCCAACATTTCTTGGTTTTTTATTGAACTCTCTGATGTAAGTTCAGATTTCTTTATTTCATATAGAATTACTGTGAACCACTGTTATCACGGTAAAGAGGATTAGTGGAAAGGAACATCAACAGTGCTCACAACCTCATCAAAAGTGCACAACCTCAAGAAATAACATCATCATTAAAATGTCACTGTCTTGACTGTAATTACACACAGTTCTCAAGATCACATACTTACCCAGATTATTGTGTGCTGGAGACATAGGGTTTGGTGATAAGTTTGGAGAACCTGAAAATCAAGACACTATTATTATTAGTATGGCATCACACAAGGAAAAACACTTGCACAAAATCTTCAGTGCTGCCCAGGCTTGTTGGAGGAATAACCCACTTCTCACTTCAGTCTTGTTTTGTGACACCAGCAGCTTCTCTGATGTTGATTACTCTTTACATGAGCTTCCAAATGCTATTACTTATGATATCAACTTGCTACATCTGCAATACTGCTAAGCATCTTCATAATGAATTCAGTTAAGCTTAACCCATTAATTTTCAAAACCAAGCATGCAGCTGCCTGTTTTACTTTCACTTGCAGTTATCAAAACTCCAGGTACCATCATGACAGCTACAGTCAAACCCAGTTAGCTGGGCATTTGAGAGCTTGATTTTACATTGCTAGGCACAAAACATACTCACTCATAAGAGTCGAAAACATACCACTTTATATCAACAAATCTTACTGGTTTTGGGACAATGGAGTATTGGATCAAGCTATTCAGATCTGACCAAACAACTGTCAGAATTTTATCCCCAATCATTTCAATTTGGTCCAAAAATTCTGTGCATATATTTCAAATGTCTGCACTTGGATGTCCAGAGCAATTTCCACAGTCTCTGGATGCCGCATGGATGCAGACAGGTGGTACAGCCCATTTTTTCTTTTCCTCTCACACTGAGTTCAGCTGGTTTCTTTAAAATGTATTTTTTTTCCTATAAAGAGGGACGTCCATGACATCTGAAGAAAGGGATATAGCATTTGAGCATAAATTGGGTATTTATAGCATCTTCCAGACCAATCCTATTCCAGTCCACTTTCCCAAAAAGCCATACATACATTCCACACGTCAACCACATTACCAATAATTGTATGCACTAAAATGGTTTGTGTCAATAGGCTTACGTTTGATGTAGACAAACAAACCCACACTGCCTTCCTCCATCTGTATAACTGCGGTGAAAGACTGCAAATCAGTCATCCCTCTTTTAGAATCCCACATATGCTCTATGGCTGAAGACATGCACAGAAACCAAGATATTTGTGTGCAGTATTTGCATTAATTAGGTTCTGCATGTCTATCTTTATGCAGGTGCCATGTATTTGCATATCGCTCTTGTAAAGCATCAACCCTTCTAACCAAGGATGGGTTTTTGCTTTTCAAGCAAAAGTTTTACGAATTCGGAGTCTGATTCAGTGGTTCTTACTCACAAGCAGTGACACCACTCAGATTAACAAGATGCCTTAAACAGTTACTCTCAGAAAGATAAGACCTGCATGTTTAATTTTGAAGTGTTGATACAGGTTAGCATGAACACTAAGGCTGCTCATTCTAAACCTGGTTACTTGTTTTCTTGGCAGTGAGAGAGAACCTAGACTTTCAACTTTCTTTCGGATATATCCACCGAATGATAAACCCGTTTAAAAACAAATCTCCTAGTGGTCATTTCAAATATAGTTAAACTGGACATTTCAGTATGTAAACAACCAAACGATCAGAAAAATGCCTCTGCAGAAAAGTGCCAGTTATGTGCAAAATTTTCACATGCATACAGATGCATGGATGCAAATACAACACAAACTATCATCCTTAGATGGGTCTCCACTGTTTCAGGTTCCTGCTTAGTACTGCCTAATGATGGATGTTGGGGAGAACAGGAACATGCTGTACCTTTCACCAGCAGCTCTAAAACATACAGCCCTGTGCTTTACATGAGATGTCAGGCTACATTTGCACTCCTACACGGATAAAATACCTCAAACCACCATCTGATCTTCAGTGCTCCAAAGAAAAACTTTAAAAGAGTCTCTGATATGACCTAGAAAGCTGCAGCAAATGGCAAAAGATGACTTACCTGCATCCATGCTGGGGTTCATCTGGTGGTCACTAGTTTCTCCATCCTCACTCAAATAGCCTGGAGGAGGTGTCTCTAGAAGCATAAAACAATCATACTGTCATTGCAACTGGACGCAAAGTCTGGATTTTAGACACCAAAAACATTTATTTTGTTATTCACAAGGAGCTAAATTTCTTTCTTATTACTTTTCTTCCTCACGCTGCTGAAAGGAGGAGCTGGCACAACCAGGATGACAGTCATAGCATATTTGTGAATAACAGAGGAGGGGGAAACAAAAAAATCTGGATTTTCAGTCCCATAAAACTTTAAGCTATGTAGACAGTTCTCTGTCCACATATTTTTCCTCTCCTGGTGTGCAGCTGCATAGCTTGTCCATGCAAATAAGGTGTAAATTGCTTGTAAAAGAGATACATAAATAGAAGAGCTCAATTCCATCAGAAATTTAGAGATTTTTACTCAAATTAAAATGGCTGAATTTCATTCAAATCTAAACTTGCTAAGGGAACATTCATCTTTAGACTTCACAATAAACTGAGTACGTACTACTGAAGGGAAGAGGTGAGTTTAAAGAAAACAAAACAGAACTATAAACAGCACTGTTGTGTGTCTACATTTACAGCTTTCATCTATTTTTGTATAGGTTCCCACTCCTTAGCTTCATAGTAATGATGGAAAGAAAGACTTTCCAGTCATCCAGCTTGGCATACATAGACACGATTCACTGTGCAATATGACCCTTTTCCCTCCGCTCGCTGTATGGAAGATATACAGTACCTGGAATGTAGTTGCTCTGTGGCTCGATACCTGCTGGGAAGTTAGTGTTCTCTGGAATAGAATGACTATAATCGTCTAACGGCGGGAACTCAGCTGGGATCTCTGTGTGCCGAGGCACCAGCACTGGAGGTAACACTGCACAAATGGAAAGGAAAAAAAAA